>STHB01030988.1:0-10642 GCA_018908115.1 Anopheles rivulorum
TCATTTAATCAAGATTTTTGAACGTGTGGCATACGCTATTTGCTATAAAGCGGAAAATTCTACCAAACATTAGTTTTACCTTCATTTGATCACCTCATATTAGTGTTGTTGGAACTCTTCCATTATTGGTTTTATAATTTATTTCTTTAAAAGGTATTCCAGAAAGAGCTCTCTTTGAATGTGATTGGACTGTTCATCCAGATGAAAAAGTACACACGGACACACGAGATACTTCACTGATGGCTGTCAGATACTTTCACAGTAATGGTTGGTTTGGTGACATATTATAGGAAACAAAATCTACCTCTCCGTACATGTACAGGTCTTTGCCTTCCGATCGTCTAATCCACTGACGGGAAGCAGAAAACAGCAAATGTCCAAGTGTCATCTCGGTCGTTATCGTCATTATTACCACTGCTGCTTTCACTGGTATGGTGGTCCCGATCGGTAATGATGGCACGGCTAACGCTTTTGGCAAACAAGCTTATCGAAAACTTCGCTACGTACGAGGCCGTACGTTGGAAGAAAAAGTGGTTCGTTTCGGCCTTGTTTGTCTTGTCGATGTCTCGATTTCTCGGGCGCGCGCGCTCCGGCAGTATTGGGTTACCCAGACCGACACCGAGATGTCCGGCCGGGCAGGAGCAGAATGGAAATCGAACTGAAGACACCGACAAACAATTGACAACTTTTCTCTCGACTCGACCATTTTCGTGTCGGGACGTCTCGCTGGAAGCGGAAAACGGTTCGCCGGTGACACCAGTTTGTGGGGTAGGTTGTTTTTTTTTTTGTTTTGCAAACACACATATACACACAAACAAACTACCCTGTGGTGTCCTTCACCTCGTCAAATAGAAAAGAAAAATGGACGTAGGCCTTCTCGTTTTTTTCCTTTTTTTGTTGCCCATCGAAGCAGATCCGTAGTAACGTTGACTGTAGACCTTTGCTGGTGACTTTTGATGGAGGAATTCCGGGAGGCCTCGAATGTTCAACATCAATCTGTCGCTTCCCGCTGTGTTGTTTGGCAGCAACATTCTGGCAGCGATTTTGCCGGTCGAATCCCCCACGTACCATGGTGAGCCATTGTTGCCGGGGATGTCTGGGATGGTTCCGTTGTTAGCGAAACCGTTTATCGTCCCCAGCGCTGCTAAGTGGTCGAAACAGTTTTCACTTAATAAAATTGGCATAATGACTTTCTCGCCCATGTTAGTTTGAATATTGGTGTGGTAGTGGTCAGAGAATGAAAAAGAAGCTTTTCGTATCAGTCTTATGAGTCAATCGCTTCTATTGGGTTCGATTGTTAAATCCAACGGAAAGAAACGCGTTCATCCCTATGAGAGGGATACTTAAAGAAAGACTTATGAGACTCAAAACATAAAGCTTGAGGATTCTTCTCCCAAATGTTCATCCAACAAATCCAACGTATCAAAATTTGTTTTACGTTCCCCAAAAGCAGCTGGGGATTTATCAACAAAAGTAGTTTGCGGGACCAGTTTCGGGCTCTTTTTTCTATTTACAAGAGCTTCTTGAGTGCTTTGTGTTTGTTGATTGGTGACCGAGACAATGACCACATCTCAGCTGCAGCCCAAGCTTGTTTTAGGGGTGGCAGGCGTGTGATTTGAATTTGACAAATGCTGTAAAACAAGGCGCCCATGCGACGATTCCATAGAAAGCTTCCTTCGTGGGGTCTTTTTGCAGGGTAGTTGGTTTCGAAACGAAGACCGTTACCAGATCGTTTGCAATCGTTTCCAATTTCCCTTCTTGGCAGTGACACGAGGTTTATTCTCTCCCACCGAACAACCTTTAACCTTTTTGCCATTGCACATGCTTTAGCGTTGGTCTCTCCTATTTGGCCATTGAAAAACTTTCTAGTTTACGACGTGCACAAGTTTCTCCTCCCCAAAGAGCGCTTCATGGGTATGGTCGGCAAGGGAAGCGCATCCTTGCTCGTCTTGTTTTCATTTCCGCCGGGAATCGTTAGTTTTGATGAAGCGAACACGAAGTGCGGTGGACTAGGGAGATGCCACGGAACCACGACGGACGGGCTGCTATCGATGGCGATCCTTTTCGCCTAACGAATATCAATCAAATTATTCGCAAAACTTTTCTCTCGAGTCAATTCAATTTTGCAAAAGTTAAAGGTTGACGCTAGAACAGCGGGTGAAGGTGAAGTTAATTAAAATATTTTTCAAGAATGTTTGCTGTTCTCCTTGTAAAGTGAAGGGAGATGAGCTTTAGAAGTAAATTTTTCGTAAAACTAATCATATTTTCACATTTTACGCGTTAAGGTTACGGATAAACTTGTTGAGATGATCAGCAAATGGTAAACAGCTTTTTATGTTTGTATAATTAGCACAAACCTAGTTAAAATGAAGTAAAATTATATTTATATTTATTATTGTACTATTTCTAGTTTAATCTGTCTTATGCTTTTTCCGAAAATCAGATGCGTTTCCAAAGGCTTATAATGTTTACTGAAAAGGAAAGCTAGCAATACAAGTGACAAGAAGAAAATATCTAAATCGAAAGATTGTCAATAACAAGTACAGCTTGACGAACACGTGATCATTAATTAAGCAAGTTCTTGGATGAAACTTCTAAAGACCATTAATCTAGTTGACATAAAAGTTTCCTTTATGAAGAGACGATCCAAGAGTGAAAAGTATTTGATGCGCTCATTGTTAAGTAAAACATTAACAATCACATTATCAATATATGGTTCTTAGAGCTTCAAGAAGGTTCTCTTTCCACTACTTTTAAAGCATTGTACATCTATATGTATAAAGTTTTCTATCCCTAACCCTGCTTCAGCAAAGCAATGTGCCAGTGCAGGCACTGGCGCATGCTCCAACAATTTATCAATTACCTTAACTGCTGTTGACACTTTGACACACATTTTATCGCATCGAAACATCCGCCCGCAACGGTACCGGATGGGTTAACTGGGTCCCCATCACCGACAGTTCCCATTTACGGTACTGCAATGCACCGGGAAGCCATGCTAGATCAGATAGGGAAGGTAAGCAAGCTGTACTCTAAACATTTCTACCAACTTCCATCGAAAACCGGCTTCGGAGTGGCTGTTATGATTACGGGACACAAACACTGCACGGATGCGCCACCGATGCACCGATGGTGTACGGCGCTCGATGATGATAGATGTATCGGTGAACCGGCAGCGAACCGAACCGTACGGTCGTTCGATTGCACGTGGCACACACGCAGCCACACACTGGTATTGGCACTGGTTGGTTTCGAAGAATGTTTCGCTGCATTACTGCCAACCGCATCGCAAGCGGGTCGGTAGCGAAACGCGCATTTCCTTTCAACGCAAAGCAACAATCCTTTCGCTGCATCTTGCGTGTGCGTGTGCGCGTGTGTGGGTAGTTGATTCTAATGGAAATTGATATTAATCTTCTTGGTTATTAACACTGAAAACAGCACTCCTGGTTGTGGGACGCATATTCGATGTACTCTGCCCGATGATCAACGATGGCCGTGGGTATTGTGTTGCTGAGCAAGATTTGCTTCAACCTCGCACAAGATGCAATTCTTCTGTGTGGATGCTACCCATTGAAGTGGCTTTAAGATGGCAAGTGTTTTAATAAGTATTTAAGAGAGCTTTTAATTAACCACCTATCACTTCCTAAGAAGTATTTAAAAGGTTCTTTTTAACATGTTGAACGGTTGCGATAAGATTATCACCTGTATGGAAAATTAATTCCTCTGAATAAATGTCCAATGAAGGAGTTGCAGTGAGCGTAATTATTGAGAACAAAACGGTTTTCAAAGAGATTTAATTAAAATCTACATTTAACTTACCTTTTCGGTGTGAAAATTGTAAACATCATACAATTATCCAGCTACTACCGAGCCGATTTTGCCGAACTAACCAAACAAACACTTGCGTAAATCAGTTTTTAACGCTCAGCCTAATTACTTTTCGGATTTTTTGTTGTTGCTTTTTCATCCCAGAAGAAAACAACAACGACCATCAACGTACGGAAAAGCGAGCGGCATCATTTGCTCGCCCACACCAGAAACGTCAAACTTTCCTCAGTGAAAGGGGTGAGTTTTCCCTTGATGGAAGCAAAAATAATCCCACATTGGTAAAGCCCAACCAACCCGGATACCTTTCCATACTTTCTCTCTCTCTCTCTCTCTCTCTCTCTCTTTCTCCCTCTCTTTCGCTCCGTACCATGGGGGTCTATTAGTTTTGGAAACCCTGTTTGCCACCCAGTCAGCCAGCCTCTGGTAGGGGTCGGGCAGGACGGTCGGGTGGATTTTAATAATTCATCACAATAATGATAATATATTTACGCCTAATGGTAGAATTATGATAAACTACCCGCAGCCGACCGGAATTTTTGGCTGCTACATACGGCCAACGCATGGATTGCCCTTTCAGTTCCGGGGCGTGTGCGAATTTTTCCGTATCCCGGGAGCGAATGCGGGAGGGCGAACATTTTTCACTCCTTCCTGTTCGCTCTGTATGTGTGTGTGCGTGTGTGTTTGTAGCCCAGTGGAGCAACGAGCATGTTTTCCAGAGCTTATTCCCCCCTTTTGTTGGTGTGGGTGCGTAAGACGAATTTCAAACATTGCCCAAGGATTGTTTCACTTGCAAGCTGAACGCATCGATATACACGATAAGCCCAACGGGGGTCTGCTATCCTCCGCACTTTGATGCGGACGGTTTCCAGTGGGGGGGTCATAATCGTGTGTGTGTGTGCCGGTTCTTTTGGTTTTGGCATACGTTACTCCCAGACACTTCTCGTGGAGCGTCCCACGAGAATTCCCGTTCCGGAATGCCTCGAGACTCCGAGGCCGGTGTTGCTGTTGGGTATTTTTCTTCGCTTATCAACACCATCATCATCATCCGTAGTAGCTTCGGAACCGCTGGTTGTTTTTTTTTATCGTTTTTGAGAAAGAGACTCTGACTGAACAATCTCCGAGCTGTACGCTGTAACGTTTCTGTAAGAACATTATACAAATGTGGAAAAAATACGAGAAGGCAAGAAACAAAACAACAGAAAACGGAATGGTGCGTACAACTACGAACAACGCAAAACAGACACATACGCAAGTAAGATAAATTGAATTTCAAGGGTTTGCCGAAGGGAAATTGGCATATTTCGCTTATCCCCACACAAGCGTCCTCCGGGCCGTAGAGGAGTCCCTCCCCAAAGGGAGCACAGAACGCAGAACAGGACACACCGAACCGACTTTCCAGCGATCTTCCCGTGTGATGGTGCAGACGTTGCAGAGAAACTGCGAGGAAAAGGTTTAACCGAAGGATCTGGGAACGTAATCCCAGAAGGGTTACTGCTCAAGACCAAACAACGCACCGGTGCGGCGTGTGATGTTTTGTTTGCCGGGCCAAAGAGCCAAAGATAAATGATGGGTTATGGTTATTTCGTCGATGATTGGAATGTTATGATGGTTAAAAATGAAAGCCTTTCATCGGCCTTTATTTTTCGGGTGGTTTGTTAGATGGCGGTTGCCTTAGGTGAAGGTTGTAACAATATACAGCGTCTTATTGCTTTTTGCTAACAGTACTGCACACTTTTGGAGTTTGGGTCATTGCGAAGAAAAGGTAAACAACAGTTCGTAAAATCATGTTTACTACAAACGACTCACCAAAAATAGTTCGCTATCAGGTGAAAAGGGTATTACATCCATGTATTACTCAGTTGTTGTATTTGCAGAGGTCTTTTGTTTACAAAACTACATCCAACTTTTAACAGATACTGCAACATCAGGCACCTGATTGAGTCTAAGATCTGTTCACTCATTGTGTCAGGCTTGAAGATATATCTATGCCAATCCTCCAGCTATCTTCAACACATTGATCATTGCAGTCAGAAGAACTTAGTAATTCTCCCAATTGAAGTGAATACAAACCCAAATTTTCTACCTTTCACATAGTTTCTGATAAAGTTTCTGAAATCTTAGTCGTGATGGTAAGTTTTGCACTCTCACTCACGCCCAAATTTTTCAAATTTCTGGTGAATTTAAAATCTTTAGTTGGACCCTTTATTTCTTAAAATATCCGAGCCACCCTTGTAACCTTGCAGTAACCAAATTTGAAAGCTATCGGACAACTGGGTTATAATAAATTAGGAATTGATCAAAAAACCTTGTATACCATTGATACATACCTGAAATATTTGAAGAAATGTTGTCATATAACGCACCATCGTATAAGGCATTAAGATGTCGGGCCGCTTTAGATTTTCTCCATCTTCTGTTTACATATACCCAGTAGCTATGAAGACTTCGTAGACTTCAACATCCGGAGCAAGACTCTTCTGGAACTCTGCAATATGCTCAATGATAAGACTCCATTGATTATATGTCCGTGATCCTGACGGAGTCCAATGCTGCAGAAAGTATCTTGAAATACGTTTATATTGACAAACTCCAAGCAAAATAATTATCTAGGAAGTATAAGAAACACACTATTTCTGCCGATTTGGTCCAGATGACGAAGGTGTCCAGATTTGGACTTGTAAACCCCTTATTTTGACACACTCTACACCGTTGTTGTTGATTCAATTGTATTTCCCAGAATTCCCAGTAACGCCATTCGAACCATTTTCTAATTATAACAATCAAACACGGATCAATGCATGCAGGCATGCTGACGACCGATGCTCCGTTGCGAAAATATGAAGACCGATTGTTGACTCGTTACAAAGTGCATAACATTAACATTCGTTCAGAATTTCCATCCGAGCAGAAATCGAATTCCTATCACCATTGGTCAGCACTGCAAAAAGCAGCATCGCCTGCCTGGAAGATGCACGTCGCCTCTAGAGCGTCGCTGGGCAGAGGACATTGCTAGCAGCGTAAACATGGGCCAACCCCAACCGGTGTACGATGCAGCAAGACAAACTTTCACTCCTCGATCGGAAACTTCGGTACACAAAGGTGAACCCCAGCGTTGTCGAACTGCCGACCGGCACGTTGGCAGACGATACTGCACCTTCAACCCAATCGGAAAGCGGGCATGTCAACCATCGAATGCCGGCGGGGTTTTTGGAGGGTTGTGCGTATTGCGAAAACACCCCATTCCCATGACGGGCACGGCTTGGGAAAGGACATCGTTAGCTTCACACTGCGTAACGAGGCTTCTTTGCATGCGGCTGCCGTGCTGCCGTTGTTTGCTCATTGGTGATGTGTTGCCGCTTCCGAGCCCGAAGGGTTTTGAGCTCTCGCTCTTTTTCTCCCCAAAACCCCTATCACCCCCACCCTTACCCCACCAGAGATCGAGAAATGTCGAGGACAATCAGGCGAGCAAATACATTGGAGTGTTTTCGAAATTTAAATCAACACAACACCACACACACTCACGCAAGCCGCAAACTGCTAGAACTGCTGGCAAAGGCAAAAGCCGGAGGTTCTCCATTCGCCCGAGGTAGCCTAAACGTGTTTGTGTTTCTGTGCAAAAGGGGAGCAAAATGTTTTGCATCGGTAATCGGACAGGGCAACCGGCGACCATATCCAGGCGCTACACCCATTAGCCGAAAACCCATCGACGAAATGGGACGGTTTGCGTACGGCCAAGCGGTAATCCTAGCGTTCCATTAGCCTGGCGACGGTCCCGATTGGTTAGGGGTGTTTGTGTTTGTGCTGGGAAAATACAACATTCACGGGTGGTGTTTTCCACTGCGCCCTATGGGGGGTATGTGGGAACGCAGTGACCATACACACGTCCCCCCTCCCCCTTTTTCGGTATGAGAAAAATCAGCAAAACCGGCAAAAAGACACTCATCGCCACCGGCGGCACATAGTATAACAGCCTCATCAAAGTGAATGTTAAGGACTGGCACTATGTATGGCCAAGACTCGCCGCAGTGGAAGTGAATTATTTACCGGCAAAAACTTTAATCCTGCACCCCCGAGTGTAAGGCCCGGAAGGCGCTGTTTGGTCCGGTGGGCCAAATGGGCAAATATAGGGCCAATCGCAATAAAAGCATTTCTCTGCCCGTGGGTATGTCCCTTTATCGATCGACGCCCGGCTGGTTAATCACGTTACTGATAACGATGGTGCTTGATCGGATGTTTTCTAGCCATCGACAAGGATGATGACGATCACTATTCGTTCACATTCAGGCCTGGGATTTGTTATTTAGATGGGCTTTGTTACAATGTTTGTTAAGCTAATTTTCTGATGAATGGTTTAAGCCACTTGGAAATTTATAGTTGTATAAATTAAAATTGTTCATAAAAAGAAACAACATTTCAGAATAAAATAAAACATTAAAATTTATGGAAGTTCAAAATACCATTCACGATATCTGAGATATAAAATCAATTTAAACATAATTAGATGTTTGATAAATATTTTCAACAATAGTTCTTCAGGAATAAAATGCCCTTTAAAACAAAGAAAAGGCAAAAAATAGTTTAGAATTAAAACAATCTACTCACCATTCATAATCTCGATGCAATCACAACAATTTTGGATGAAAAGCAATGATTACCTTGTTGCTTGTTGCTGAACCAGGCAATTGTTCCCTTCGACTATGGCAGCAAATAAATCTGGCACCCATTCTGAGAAGAAATTGAGCTAAATGTTGCCCTTTATCCGATCTGCTCAGTGCAAAACGGGTCCTCAGCAACGTGAACGGGTTTTGCTTACCGTAATATCGGTATCCGAAGTACTGCTAATTCCTGAAATCTTGTTAGCAAAGCCGTTGAGATCCGGGCCATCCGCCTTCCATCTCACACACACACACACGCCTAGAAACACATACCAAGCAGGAATCACAGTACTGAGCTTTTCTCCTTGTGTGCTTTCTTCATTGTTTGTGCTAAAGACTCCCGATGTTGCTGAGATATACGAGCAGTCCGATGTAGCGATGCAGTGGCAAAGGATGGCCTAACCGATTGCCTGGGAAATAGCGGAAGGCACACATACGTGGGTGATGAGTTTAATCCTTCCATTCACCAACGTTTCCGCTTACGTTCGCTTATGTTCTTTGCTTCTTGCGCGTTATCTCAGCTCAGCTTTAACATCAAACGGCACACGGTCTTAGATCTTCCTTCTGCTGAGTCACTTTCATCGGCAGCTCGTAATCAAATTCATCATCACACACACATACACACACACACACAAGCATGCAGGATGTGCTCATTGTTGTAATTTATCGTCGACCAATCTGAAATGCCACACGGTGTGCGAGTAAAAAAAAACCCAAAAACCAAAGAGCAGACCCGAAAGCTCAGTTGTTTGTGGCGATTACTTCAAAAGGATAACTCGCAAGCTCTGCTTGCCGTCGTTTGCTGCGAGCAAGAAATCACAACGATAAGCGAAACGATATGCTGTGGTATTTTGTTTGCCTACGGCGTTTTATTTTCTTTCCTTTTTAAACCAAAAAAAAAATGAAGCACGACGATAGATCTTTCTACCAACGAGTGGCTTTCGTTTGCCGGTCGGTCGGTGGTCGTAGAGTGGAGTTGTTGCTATTGTTGTTGCTGCTGATGATGAAGCTTCTATTTGTCGCGTCTCCACAAGCGCTTTATCTTTCCTTTACGCCAACCCCATTGTCTTGGGGTTGATTATTTTTACATCCACCGTTCCGGTTGATCTGCCGTGGTGGAATTTCCCGAGGACACAAACACACGTACAGCGATACCACTTTGTTGTGCCAGCGAATATATTTATATATTTTATATCGGGCCGAAAACAGGCGTTTAATGGGCTCATTTGCTGTTTTCGAAGAGCTCGATGCGAGGGAAGGGTGGCTGGGAAAGCCATTTTCCTTGCCCATTGCCACCGTAGCCAAGTTTCAGTGTGTGAGTGTGTTTTTTATGCTTTGTTGCATCAATTTGCGAAACTGCTGCACGGTTTTTACAAGCGTCGTTAACGTTGGCTTTCGTAGAAGAATTTATGTAGGGAAAAAACAGGCCAAAAAATAAAATCTCTCTCAAAGGAAAAAAAAACGATCCATTTTGTACAGATGTTTTAAAACCCCGAAACTGTGCAACCAAAAGACAACGCCCGTCTTCATTCTGTTTGCTGTTGGCCAAATTGGCTCGTGGGGGTGGGGGGAGGTTTCCTTTTTTCTTTTCCTTTTTTCCGGGGGGGCCTAAAAGTCTGCGTGGCGCACAACTTCATTATCGAGGCGAAGGCGAAAATTGAGACATAAACCATCGAGCCAGGCGTAAGGTATCGCTCGTTGAGCAAATAAAACAAAGCCCACCCGCCGAGGAAGGAAAAGCCGGCTGGCTTTGCTTTGCCGAGAGAACCGAAAAGCATTTTGTACACTCGATTTGAAGAATGGGAAACAGATTAAATCGCGCAAATGGTCGCCGATTGGGCTGGCTGGCAAAACATTCAGCGATTTGGAATGGAAAAAAGAGACCAAAATCAAATGAGCGATTCGAGTGGTGGGGCACGCGGTATGAGGGAAAGAATGTGAGCGAAAGGAAGTATCGTTAAATGATTTTACCCATGTGGTAGTAAAAATGCGTAATATGAGGAAAGGAGATGAAGAACACAAGCAGCTCTTAGACAATGTTACAACAGCAGAAAAGAGATAGTGAAACGCTGTGGAAAATGAGCAAAAAATGGTTTTAACGACGATCCGAACCATTTGTTCATGCGTCGGGATGGGATGATGTAATAAGCACTGAAGCA
>STHB01031008.1:0-10642 GCA_018908115.1 Anopheles rivulorum
TAATTATTGTTATTACTATTACGACCGCTTTCTAACCGCGTCCAGCATACGCGGCGCCGATGCCTTCTGCCCATCTTACTGCCCACCAGTAAGGTTCATAATATGCCATATCGGTGTGAAACCGGTTCATTTGCAAACCCGGCAAACCGAGGGCACAGGCGCACACACGGACGACTAGAGAAAAACTCCCGGGGTGGTTTGCGGTTCACGGAGTTGGTTGGTTCGCAGCAGTGATTCCCATTCCCGAGTCACGGTGAATCGAGCTGGTTCGTTTGCTGCATTCGTGCTCATCGGGAGGACGGTTATGTCTCGCCGTGCACGAGACATTCGCGTCGTGCATTCGGGCGTCGAGCGTGAGTGCGGCCATTGGCGGATGATCGGACGGACGGACGCGCCATGGTAACCGTCGCGTGAGGTGACGTTTTCGCACTCGCGACGCCGGTCGGTGTAACGACCTTGACTGGCTTCAAAACGTTGTACGGTTTCGCTGTGCATCGGGCAGCAGTAGTAAGAGGGCACCATCCTTCCATTTTCTTCTGCTCCTTTAAGCAACATTTACGTATTGCATGGTGATTTAAAAGCTGCAACCGACAACAACAACAAGACTCCTTATATACATTAGAACACAGCACTGAAGGTGGAAAAAGCTGGTCGCGTTTAAACGCATTTGTCCGGCGTTTTTGTGTACTGGAGAAGTGCGCCACGTATTTGTCAATCATTTTCGCTGGCGTGAACCCAATCTAAACTCAACGGTTGTGTGGACATAAGCAGCATGCTCTACCAACAGAAAAAAGCCAGAGAATAAACCACCTGCTTTTGAACGTCTTAGAACGCTTGGCTTTCGGATAACATGGCAGGGTCCGTCACTTCGACAATCAAAATTTAGAAACTTAATATCCTAGCTAGTTGAAAATGTATGTTTGTTCTAATATATTTTTTAAAGAATTTTAAGATTAGTAGATGAATTGATAATTCACCAATTAAATTCTAAAGCAATAGGTTGAGTTCTGGGTAACAATCGAAATAATATGTAGTACTCTCTGAAGACCCTCCCACAAGAACTAAGTACTCCAAAAACCTCACCTAGACAAAGATTATATATTGATGACTAGACAAGAGTTAACCAAGTCCATATTTTGCCTGATTGGCCGTTGAATTCTGAACCGGAAAGAAGCTTATCATACCTGATTGGGATTTCCTGTCCCAATCTCTGGGACATTTAAAGACCTCTAAGATGGACGATTGCGATAAAACTATAAATCTTCAAATAGAAATCATTAACGAAGAGCTCATTGTGAAGAGAGAGCGAAAGAGAGAGAGAGAGAGAGAGAGAGAGAGAGAGAGAGAGAGAGAGAGAGAGAGAGAGAGAGAGAGAGAGAGAGAGACCAATTATCAAAAGATCATGCTGCTTGATCATGGTCACGTGGTTTCACCATTTCATTCATCAGTCAAAGTCCTGTTCAACCTGTCAATCAGCATCCGTATGCACAACATTCCAACACCGGTCGGTAGTCGATAAATCATACAGGGGCATCCATCGACGTTACCCTGGCAACCGATGATGATCGCAGTAGCCAGCTGATTTTGACAGGCCTTTATTCATCCCTGTTCCGTTTGCCCACTCAACGACACAGCCATTATCATGTCAAATAGTTGCGTAGCTACCGCGTAGCAGCATCCAGAGCAAGGATTGGTTAAATCACGCCCGTTCTCTCCGCGGGTGTGTATGTGTGTTCGTGTATGTGCGAATGTGGTTGGACGCTAACTACGATTTGCGGTCAGCTCTGGGCTTGCTCTGTGTATTACGCCAGTGTTCGTATGCAGTTTGGAAAATGGCAAAGCATGGATCCGATAATGACCTGCCATTAATCAAATTGTTGCCCAAAGGCACGGACACAACTTCTGGGTGCGAGCAATTCTGTCCGCGTGTGTGCATCAGTAGTCTCGCGTTGTCCATATGATGAGTGGACAATCGGCGAAGCCGATGATTTTGTTACATTTATTACAACTAAAGACCTATAAATAGGGTCAATAAATTCTATTTCATTAAAGAGTTTATATGCTATGATCCTTTTTATGCAAGAACTCGTTTATAGTTTATAGAGTTCATCATTAAGCAATAATCTTAGATAGACCAGTGAAGGACACCGGAATAGTTAAGACTTCAAGCAACCATGTGGTATGACATTAATGGCCAAACACACATCTGACGACAGCATTAGAATGGGAGTGAAAAGGACAACAACACCAGAGCGCCATCCCACACTTTCTCACGCCATAATACAAAGGAAGCTCTGATGATTAAAGGTCCCACTGGGAGGACATACTTCCTTTTCTTATACCAAGTTCTTGAGGTCTAATGCTTGAAAACACCATCCGCGTTCCGTTTTTTTTTTGTGTGATGCGAAAGATAATTCGTTCTTAGAAGCGCAACTCTCCGTGCCCAGTTGCCCGAGACGGTAACGCGTCCATGCGTGTATGTGTGTGTGTTTGGGTTAATTTTAATCGATAGAAGGGAAAGGAAAAGAAGATACCGGAAAACAGTGGTAAAAGGTAAAAACATCATGTGGCCATGGTGTATCTGGAAGGAAGGTCCTTAGTTTTCGCTGGGACTGGGAACGAAATAAGACAGCCAGAGAAGAAAAACAAGGACACCATGGGAGAAAGAAACAGACGGCAAGTGAGGAAACGAGGCGACATTTAATTGAAGGAAACGAAAAGATCGATCCTCAATGCCGCCAGGATATATGTTGTTTGATCTGGGCTCGAGCTTCGTTCGGTAAAGTCGCTTTATCGATGGTATTTTCGTCTCCCTTTTCTCTGTACGGTTTGTTCATCCTTCGATATGATCAATCACTAATTTCGTTTGCTTGAGATCCTCCCATGTGGTGTACCTTTGATGGTAAATTTCTTTTTATGTTGAGAGTTTGTTAATAATTTTCTCCTATTTTTGTTCTGCTTCATTATTTGCACAAATATTTTGCAACTGGTAGTAATGAAGCTTTTAACAGTTATTGCAAAACAATATTCAAATTTGTTCGATTTACAGAATTATCGGCAACACTTTAAAAATGTTATAAACAAAACGTGGATCTTTTGGAAGTATACAAAATTTATAGAAACATTCAACAACTTTATAGAAAAGCAACACAGTTTCTACTTCGTCGCATAAATGTTTCATCAGGCGACTTCAACACGAAAACATGGTAAGGGAAATCATTAATCCGAACGGGCGCACGAATTATACCAACCTTGTTTTTTCGTACGCTTTCCCGTATTCTTTTCCGCACACTCTTCAGCACAAACGAAAGCGACGACAGTAGCACAACACCAGACGCACACATGCACGCGCAACACAATAAAAACGCACCTAAACGCACTTTTTGTCGTTTCGCTTGGTATGGGTAGTAGTAGTGTGCGAGCGAGTTTGTCGAAAATGCACCAACACACTAGCACACTTTTTTTTGCCAGCTTCGTTACTCTGTACGGATCAGATCGGTTTCACACACACACATATGCTACACTTTCGTACACCGCAATAATACGCGCTCAAAACCACACACATACACACGCACTTTCCGGCGGCACAAACGGAATCACTGCGCGCTGGATGGGATGCGTTTCCATCGCAACACCACAAACATCATGTTGACGTTTTTCTCACTCACGTTTCACGACAGTAGGCCGTGGAAGGTTAAACGTTTTCGGCATTGAAAGCATTTCCTTGTGCCGTTCGTTACAGTACGGATTTCTACAAGAGAGAGATTTTCGCTTGTTTTTTATTCGCGTTTGCTGCTACTGTGCCACTGTCAAACAATTGCTTTCTTCGCTGTATATGTGTGTGTGTTTTTTTTTGTTCAAGCTCACAGTGAAAAAATATAAAGTTGGCCACGAGTTTCGTTTTATTTTTTCACATTGCTTGCATTCTGACCAATTTTGGCATGCAAAGGGCCTATCGCCACGCGTTCACTTATCTTGCCTTTTTCTGCAGTGATAACTCACGCAAACAAACACAAACACACAATTGAACGCACATGCACATGTGAATGATACTCTTGCTGCGAGTAAGAATTTTCATAATGACCACACACTCTTATTCAAATCGCAACAAAGACGGTGTGTGTGTGTGTGCTCGCTTCGACCTTTCTTGCGCTGGTTGTCTTTTTCTGTCACCAAACTGGCCACCCATCTTCTGCCCGGCTCACACTGCGGGTCCCGTTGTTATCAGCCGCACCACTATCAAACACCGCACACCAACCAATCGAATGGGCGAACACAACCGCGACAAAGATGCGCGTCCCCTACTGTGTCTGTGGCCGCCCCGAACCAGACGGCGGCTTTCGTTTCGCATTCGTCAGTCGGTTGCTTTCTTTGCCGCTCCAGCACTGCACACCACTGCACACACCCGCGCACAGACACCCGCGTGACACTGACTGACTTGGCGTGCGTGCGCGCACACTACACCGTCCCTGCTGTGGTGCAGAACGGAAAAGCAAGCTGTGGCACCGAAGGAAAAATCGCGCTCGGCTCGCTTGGGAACACACCGGCGACGGACGAACGAATAATGATGGCGCGGACGTGCAGCTGTGGTGCGCTGCGTAGAGGCGCTCAAGGGAAAGATGCGTTAAGTGCTACCGTGTACAGAGCGCGAGCATGTGTAAGTGTGCAAGCAGCAATACTGTGCCGTGTGTTTACCTTTGCGAAAGAAAGCCCACCTTTGCGCGGATGCTCTCTTTCTCGCCTGCGTTGTGTGTATGTTATTTCTTTTGTTCACCAAGCGAGTTTGTTTTTTCCTCACTGCTTACTGGCAGCACTTGCGCACTTTTTGTATTTATGCTGCAGAGCAAGAGGGTAGCAAAACGGGAAAAAGGGAGCTGAACCATTCAGCTGAAGATGCTTCACAAATGGTATTTCTTTTTTTTTTTCTCTCCACACACTCAATCTAATGAATGCCTGCGTTTTGTATCAACAACCGAGCGTAGTAGTAGCTGTTTCGCTCTGACATTAGTTACGTGTGGGCAAGCAAAACGGTAACGTTGTCTCGCTTACTCGCAAGCAGCAACGATTTGACAACTGACAGATGGACTGCTGCGATCGAAACGATTGAAGAACGACGAAAAACGATATCCAACAACAACGTACGCGAAAAAACAAACGAACCCAAACGAAACATCCCTGCTCTATTTCTATCGCCCGTATGCTAATGGATGGAAGGAAACCCAATAATCCCAGTGTATTGCTTACCTTGCGTTTCGCAGTGCTGTGCCGAAACCGGGCGCTACGTGCTGAGGCAGCAGCTTCCGTTGCTGATTGGCATCGTCGTTTCACCGTTCGCCCCAGCAACTCGTGTTGCCGCGTATCGACGTGTATGCTACTGAACTGGCGTATTGGATGTTTACCAAATTGGCCGAACGCTTGGCACTGGTGCTTGTTCTTTTTCTTCTTCTGCTTCCTGCTTCCAGCCAGAAACTCACACCGTGCGAATGAGCGAGATGACGCTTTACCTTTATTTTTGTGTCTCGTTCGCACCAGCGTGATCACAGCAGCACTGCTCTAGCACTGCACCACGTACGACGGAGAACGCACCGCATCGACGAGAAAGGGTGCGTGAATGTGAGAGAGCGTTTGTGAACTTCACAAACTTCGGGCAGGCTTGCAGGGTACGTGAACGCTTGCGCACCTAACAAATGGTATTGGTCGCTTCATGCTTCTTCATGGTCGGGAAAACGGCGGCCGTACATTACCTTTGGCATTTTACCCTGCACAAATTCGTTCGTGCATGTACAGCACAATACAGTAGAACGAGACCGAAAGAGGCGTAAGCCTGCGAGGTAGCGTGCGAGAGCGAAGTAGAGAGAGAGAGAGAGAGTGAGAGTCGTTGTTGCAAAGGCGTGGCTATAAACCATGTTCAAGCGATATAACGGGAAATCCCCCACCATTAGCAAAGGTGGTGTAAAACACAGGGGAAAGTTTGCTATGTACAGCAAAGTGGTTCAGCTGGAGAGGGAGATAGAAATGGTCGAGCTGTGTTGCCTGTCTCATTTACGCTATTTATTTGTGTTGTTTTTTTCTCCCTTGAGTTTCTACCTCCGTAGAGCAAATGTTTGCTTTCATGTGTGCGACAGTGTGTGTGTGTGGCTTGTCCTCATCATAAACCGCATACAACAATACACACACACACACACACACACACACTAGCATAAGAACGCGAGTTTTGTAGCTTTTTTTGTGGTCATCGCTCTTCGGCAATGGAATGAGTAATGGAGTTAAAAAAAAGTTTTCTACTTCATTGCAGTGAGTTATCATCCACCAACTCATTGTACATCGTACGCAAATGAGATCGTAGCGTGAAAAAAAAAATCAACCGATGATATGAGTAAAACCACCATGAATTTATTGGCCGCACGCAACACATGCTGCAACAGAAAAAGGCGCTAGAAAGGAACATCGTTTTTGCGATGGAGTCCTCTAAAGGCCACCCGATTTGATAATTGCTGCATTTCTTTTGTTCGCTTTCTGTTCCGTGCCGCGCGACGGCATGCGCCATTGCGCATTTGCTTCGCACAATTTCCATTCCCGGTTACGCGAAGCACTACACATCGCGTGGCCGTCGCGCGAGAGCGTTACTCGCTTTTTCGTCTGCTCGCTTGGTACTTGGGCGTACAAAAATGGCACATATGCGCAACTGCACCGACACTCGCATACGAGGGGGGCGCGCGCGCGATCTCGCGAACTGGCTGCCACGTTTACCGAGCCAACACGGGTCAGCATTTTTGTTGCTCTTGTTGCTTGAAATCGGAAGGCGTTGTTGTTTTTTTTTCTTCCTTTCTTGCTATCGTGTGGGCTTATAAATACCGCCCGCTGCCCGTTTTCGCTGTTGCTGGTTTGCTTGTGCTGAGTGTTGAGTTTTATTACGAGCGCGTTATTTTTAGCGACTCTTTGCTAGATTTCTTCCTTCAGTCTTCAATCAGACCAATTGCCATACATCAAACAAATTATGGTTTGTGGTTTAGTGATTATGGTATAAGTCATTTAATTTTTAAGCAAAAACGAGCAAGAAATGAGGTAATGAGGTATCTATTTGCAGGCTTGTTTTAATCATTGAAAGAGAAGAATGTCAAGCACTGGTTTTCAAAGAGCGATCTTTCTGCGTGATCGATCATTGAAACGATATTCAAGTTTTGGTTGACTCCATTCAATTAGTTTCACTGATTCACTAAAGTCACTAAATGGTAGCATCTGTACTTGGAATATCATTGACAATGGCGGATCAACTTGCTCGGGAGCCTTAAGTGGAAAGCAATTTGGAGTCCCAAAGTTAAAGATCGATCGATCACACTATAGATCGACCCGAATCTTGGACGAGTGACGGTAATCTTTTGGGCTTTCACACTAACTAACTCCATAGACTCCCAGGGATTATTAATAAATATTGTATTAACATTAGCGGCCATTATCGTGTGGATCGGCCAGTCTGCAAATTTGCTTGTAAAAATGTCCAAACCCTAGACGACCTGTTACTCTACCATCCGACTGTCCCGCCACTGGCAGCGTCTTTAAAGGTTTCCATTTAATCAATTAATTCAATACATTATTATATTAAATTTAAACATCTGAACGTGAGGACCATCTTTTTAAAAGTTTTCATCTATTTCACGTCATTTTACTCACAATTGTTGTTGTTTTTTTCCTCTTCTTGTTTCATTCACTCTTCACCCCACACACTCTCACTCTCTCTCTCTCTTCTACCCGTGACGCATAAATAGCGATGGCGCGTCCGTTAACCATTTCCGTGTTCAGCTCGAAAGCGTATGGCGCCATTTTTGCTCTTCCCTGGCATTCGAATGGCGTGCCGGTTGAGTGAGGGTCGCTGTTGTTGTTTATGGCTTCATAGAAATCTATTTTCTATTTTCTTCTTTCTGTTTGGTAAGAGCTTTAGAATTTATTTAATCATGCACATTTAATGGAAAATGTTCCGGCAGCATGTTTAAAATAAAACAGATTTTTTTTATTCTAATGTTTTAGGATTGTCTGATAAAAATGTAAATCTTAAGTACAAAGTAAGAAAAGTTTTATTCTCAAAATAACCCACAATTTCGCGTATTGGTTCTCGTACGATTGGTTTGAAACTTTTACCAAATATTTGTCATTCAATTTACTAAAGCCTAACCGAAGGTTTTTAACATTAAATCAATCTCCCCTTGTTTCACATACAAAACATTCAGATCAGACTAAAGACTTTTTTGTTTCTCTGTTTCTTTACTAACGCTAATGGACAAATGTTATTTTAAACTCGCCAAAGAAAGCTTAACAATAATAGAAATTTGAATTATTCTTAATCAATCTGTAACATGTTTATAAATTGTATTAATTATATATTTCCGTTTAAGCGATTGTATATAATCGGTTTGTTTGAATCCATGGAATAAGGTTTTTTTTCATATAGAAGAACATTTTTATTATTTTTGATGTACATAACTTTTGTTTTTTTCTTTTTTCCTTCTCGCGTGGAAAAGACAACCCCCCTTTTTAGTGTTCAATTGTTTTAGTAATCAAAGCTATTTAGAGTAGAAGGTTTCCAGCGTCTTGAAATAAAGTGCGAACTAATTCTGATCCATTCTCCTTGTCTTTCATGCCTACCATGGCTGAAGGATTAAAGGCTTTTTGTGATTTGAATTAAATAATAGCCGAATAATCAGTCCTGCATATAGGATACGTGATAAAAAAGAACGCATCTTCAAGGAGTTCAAGGAGTTATATTTTGGGGGATCGTAATGTAGAACTTCAGAATCTTTAATGTTTATAAATTAACCATTAACTAATCTATATTTTATCGTTAATATTTGTTTTCACGCAGCGTTTTCTCAACGAAAATAATGTTAAAATCTATAAGATAGCTATAGGCCTCGGATTTCTTTAGTTTCAGCTTCACTTTCTCCATCAAATAAGTTAGTAGAAAAGATGCTAACCTAGATAAGATAGTAGGTAAGATAGTGCAATTCAAATTTCCAACAAATTGTTCAATACGATTTGTTTATCTTATTTGCTGATTATTTTTTAATGATTAATCTTTATCAAACGTTATAACACATGCCTCATAAATGTTTTGAACAATAATTCTAATAAAAAAAAATTCACAAGCACTCCATTGTGATTAATTTAAATTGTAAAAAATATTCATTTTTGAACACTTTATCTAGGTTTGGAATATGACATGTGTTGAGTTTACAGCCTTTTATAAAGTTCCCTCTCGTAGGGACATTAAGAAAGAATGTTAAACTTAAGAAATCGATTAGTAACCTGTAGAATGTTGGAATGTTGAGTATTTTATAATTCATTTATTATTTTGGATTCCAGATCCTCGAAGGATCTTAACGGAAAGCTAGCAAAGACCTCAAAACTAAGGATCTATCGATCAAACTCTGGATTTACTTCCACGAGCAGATGAACAAATGAGACAATCAATCACAAAAATTTGCAACAATAATGTAAAAACGATATTTTTTTAATTTAATCCTAAAATATCATTCCAAACTGAATCTTAAATTTGTTTTAATTACTTTTTTGTTTTTGAATAAGTATCCGTTTAAATATATTAAGTGTCATTGAAGTGCCAGCTACACGTAATTCCTCATGGGTAAATACTGTTTTTCTGCCGTCCTACGAATGGAAGATTGAATAGAATAATCAATTTATAATTTATGATCGTTAGAACGTTCGTGAACGATTGTTCGTGCAAAATTCGAGCTTTTGGTTTACCAAACTAATGAATACGGCAACATTGCTAGGGGACATTTCGGTCAGGGTACAGTATTTGGTACCGGTTTTATGTCGTTTGAAGACTAACACGGCTACCACTTACTCTCTAGTCCACTATAAATGTATCTCACCTAAAGAAACTACTTGCGTACACTTGTGCGTGATTTTGATATGTTTAAAAATTGATGTAGTTTCCCATTTATTCTTTATGTTTTGTTGTATAGTGTTGAGTAATTTATAAAGAAAAAAAAACTCATGCCTTCACCGTATCAAAGCTTCCAAATTGATGCTTTTGCATTCCATAAAAGATGGTTGCTGCTGTTGCTTTTTTGTATGGATTGAGTTATTTATTTTTCTTAAATTTCCTTTCCTATTTTGTCTGCGTTCTTTAGAAACGATTCTTCCATTCATTTGTCTTTCCTTCCCGGTGTTCCCGTGGTTGGCTGCAAAGCAAATGGAACCGGTTTTTGGTCACGGTCACGTTTCGGACTCCTTTGGGGCACCGAACAGGAACATGAAACGTTGGCAATAAGGCACATATATGCCGTGTGTTAGAACACGGAGAATAGTTTGTTTGCTTAACCTTTTTCTTGCTCTGTTTTGCTTTCGTATTGTGGCATCTCGCGAATTTTTTTAGCTGCATCAAAATGTTATTATGATTTCGTTGGACGCCCTTCCTAACTAATGTTTGTTTAATGTTATTTTTTTTATTACTTTTTTGTTTCCTTTGTTTTGTTTCACATTCTGCAACACTTATCGTGATTATGTTTGTTTGTTTTTTATTCTTTTCTTTCTTCATTGTTCTTCAGTTTTCCACATCGTACCCTTCTTCTGGTGCGTATTCGTAGCTCGCGTGCCTATCTTACGCATCAGTGCGCATGCT
>STHB01031018.1:0-10641 GCA_018908115.1 Anopheles rivulorum
TGTAGAGGATCTTTAGTGTGGTAAAATAATTTACAATGTATTCTTAGGTCATATCTGTCATATGATGGGTCACTAGACTTATTTTTAACTTTGCTGCCTTGGGGGTTGGGTCCAGAAGACATTTGATTCAAGGTTTTCTGCGTGGGATTGGAATCCAAAGAATTAGTCACTATGGGACCATGCCTTTAGATAAGTTAACCAAACTAATTGAAAGTTCATTAATTTTTCTTCTTGATTATTGGACAACAAACTTTTCCTGGTTCAGAGATAGACCTGTAGTGTGTAAGTGTTTGACGAGATAAATTTAACAATACAATAATAATCAACAATCTAGATGTCTATTCAAAATCATCGACACCTGTTTATATTACTTACTAATAATTAATATATTATTTGTACCAAATTATTTGTTGATCGGATCAACAGAATCTTCCAGGAATTTGAAACTCGTCTAGATCTCTTACCTCTCTTTCTCCGATGCATTACAAACTAAACTTCTATATTTGTATTAAGCCACAGTTAGTTAGAAGCTAAATATATGGATACGGAAAACGGTTGCAGTGCCAAAAAAAAGGAAAAAATTATCATACTATATCATAAATGTTTGTGTTCCTGGTTTTACATCAATAGTGAACTAACTGCAGTAATGCCGTACTCTACGATCGCATCTAAAGCAATCCCTTGAAGTGAAAGTATACGCATGAGTGTTGCAGGAAGCATCCTTGAGGTGCCTACACTTGAAGGTGAAACATACCATGTGCCGCCAGTTCGTGTCTGTTTATGGAAATGTTTCTGTGCGCTGCTGTGCTTCATTTACAGTCCACCGGTTGTTTACCAGTGGATCGACGTCCTTCCTTCGCCGCCTGATCGTGCGGGCCGGAAGATCAACAGAATCCGTCAGACAGTTCGGCACAGATTTAACCTCGGGGCCCGACCGTACGTACCATGACTCATAAACAGCGCGAGAACCGTTTTCGTTTGCTTTCCATTTCGGTTCGATGCGCATGAGATGCTAAAGCAGCGGTGCGAACCACTCAGACATCTTGTGCCTGGTGAGTGTGTGAGTGCTTTTTATTTTGTCTTGTTTCTTTCTTTCGCTTAGATCGAAAATAAACGCACGCACAAGCATCGGAGGATCGATCCGACATCGAACCGGCACCGTGCTTTAGCGCTCGTGTGTTTCATGATTGATTAGCACCGAACGGAATGGTCGGTCGGTTGGGCAGCCCCCACGAAGAACCATACAATCCGTATGCCCATCCGCACGCACGGCTCTTTGGGTTGCGCTGGTTGGTCACGGGACAGATGAAAGAATTTCGTCTTGCGCAAACGGCCAACCAGGCCGTCAGTTGGGAGTGGGAGATGCACGCAACTAGAAGGACAAAGCGTGTGAATCATGCACGTTTTCGTCGGGTTGTCGCTTGACACCTTTCATGGCCGGACGCATTCGTACAATGGTCGCCGACCGTATAACCCTTTGCTGGATGCGATGCTGGAAGGAGCAACATTTTGGACGTTGGGCATTTCAACTTTTTTTTGATAATTTAGTAGGAAGTAACGTATAAAATAAAAAAATAAATAAATGTTAAATAAATCAAACATAAATTAGAAGGTGCAGTAAATTAAAGTATAACCCCGTTTATGCACGATTCAGATAGGTAAGCTGTGGAATGGATCAGCGTGAATAATAAATAAACCAATGGGGAAGAGAATGCTTTATAATCATACTTCACAAAAGGGTTAGAAAGGTATCGTGCAGTACTAGGTAGTGCGGATACTCACCAAGCCCCTAAAAGGTGGAGCCGCGAGCGCCAAGCATTTGCCAGTCACCGAGATTCCAGCCGCACGCGACACACGATCATGGATCACACGGAAAACGTACCCGAACCCAACCCCTGGACGAGCTGCGGAGTGACATTTGGAGGCAAATCCGAATCGAGCAGAATTGAACGAACGAACAACGGCCACGATCGCTCAATTGTTCCTTTGCCGGGGGGAACTTTCCGGGGATCGCGACTGTGATCGTCGGTACGAGTAACCGGGACAGCTGTACGCGGGTCAGTATTAGATCATCCCTGCTGCTCATTACTCATAGCCGTGTCTCATTATCTGTCAGGCGGAATTTATTTGCTTTTATTTTCGTTTGCTCCCGTTGCGGCCCGCCGGAGCAACGTCGTCCTGTTGTGTGCGCGTCTGTCGTCGGGCGTAAAACCACCCTCGAAGGTACATATTTAACTGCACCGAACGAACGAACGAACGATCGCCGTACGTCGCTCAAGGATTATTCTTTGTTGGCAGTGTGTGAGTCACCAGCAGCCGACACCATCAAGATTGTTGTCGTACGGTGCGTCCAAGGATGGAATGGATCGGTGTCGGTTGCTTTAATTATACCAATTTTAACGTTATTTTGAATACGGGTTTGTTTGCTATTGGAAGAAGTTTTTTTTTGTTGCCAAAAAAGACTGCGCCTTTGCAAAGAATTGCAGCAAGGTTACTGCAACGCATCACCATCATCAAAGTGGCCGACAAAAGTCAAACGCTTGCAAATTATTAGATGACCAATTAGCACGAACGCCGCCCTTCTTTGTCAGTGTTCTTGGTGGCTGATGCAACGAAGCTGAGATCATAATTAGGTCATTGTTTAACTTGGTCCGCCCGATTCCCATGATGTGGCTGGAAGGAACTGATTTCAACTCATGGATCCGACGGCTTCCTGCAAGCGTGGGGCATATCCATGCGTCACGAAGTTTGTTGCACAAAGTTGGACAAAAATTTACGTTCGGGTAGGTCATGAATCACGGTGCAGCGTGATTCTAGATCAAGTTGTAACAAAGCATACAAAGCTTGTATAATTAGATTTTGCTGCAGCGATTTAAACACGATTGCTGGCAAGGATTGGTTCTGTTAATAGTTTATGGTTATGTTTTAAGGGTTATTAATCTATCAACATTGTGCTGGTGCTGGCGCAATAAGAGATAACAAAAGATTTTATTTACCAGCGTTAAGCGTCACCGGGAACGGTAAACAAACGTGAGTCATAGTGCTCGTAAAATTGTTGCAGACACATGTGATCACCTAGCGCGTCAAACAATGTAATCAATTTGCCCGCAGAACATCTTTAACATGACAAGTACCATCGGTGAACACGTAAACATGTCGTCATGGCGTCGGAGTTGACAATCGTGGCCCAAACTTGGGACGCATTCCGGAACGCAATGCATCAAAATGATTCAACCCCGGTTTCAGAAGCTGATCGTGAAACCTTGCAAACCAGTCAGCACCCGGGGCTGATTCACCTGCGAAAGAGGTACACCGAGGAACGTTGCACCTTTTACGGGTCAGCGATGGGTCAGTTGTGGCCGGTTTCGGGGCCAGCCATTGTGGTATTGCACCAGGTGCAATGGACGATGTGCGCTTGTACACGGATGACTAACTGGTGGGTGGCGCTTGGCCTAATGAATATTGAGGTTACCTTGCGTTGAATCTTAAGTTGCGATCGCGCTTGAATTCGTTCAAGCATCGGCTCCAATTTCGCCTTATACGATACACGCCTGTCATCATGTTTAGTGAGTCAATTGTCGCAACGATCCTGTCTGCACGGAAAGGATGCGCAACACCCGTAAAAAAAACGCACCCACCCCATGATGAATGTCCCTAAACGATGAGATGACAACAATGGGTAGTTGTGTCAGGTTGCGCACCTGTCACAGTCACTGATGGTGCGTTAATCACCAGCACCACCAGCGGGAGGTGTAAACGCGATGGGTGGTTCAGTGGTTTAGTTTGCTAATTTTAACACAGCCCCAAACACTCCTTCCGATTTAATCGCTTTTCCGACGACATTTACATAAAGGAAGGCGAATGAAAAATATAAAATAAAAACCTCAAAACGGTCTACAGCTGTTGGCTCTGACGCTAACGTTGGCAGACCGTTGCTTCGCCGGTGTCTCGGTCGGTCCGCTGAGAGCACAAATTGAGAAATGAAAGGTGTCAATGCGTACCGTAGTGACAGAATTTTATTGCACTTGGCTGTGAGTAGGATTTTAAGTAATCCCATCGTTACCTAAACCATACCAATTCGTGGAATTAGGGGTAAGTGGACTGTTAACAGCAAAGCCAAAAAAGCGAGACAGAAGGTAGTAAATTATGTGATCACATCGTTCACCGGGCGTAGAACGAACTGGTTTAAATCACAAACCCATCCTTCCCCAACCTTTGCTCGTGTGTGTATATTGGTAGTCGAAAATGGCATAATCAAACGTCCTGATAGGGTGTGAGACAGACGAGCGTAAAGATAAAGATTCGTGCGTAGAAGCGGTGAGCTGTACACATAACTTCCGCCAGGCTCATTAGTAATGCATCCCATGTGCTCGCAAGGCACGTCAGACAGGCATTGCTTTGATCTTTTCAACAGTGAGTCAGAAAGAACTTCTACTTGATCGTGTCACCGATGGCTCAGTGGGTTGGAATGTTTGGAACACTTTGTTCAGCACTGTTCGCACTTGTGATAGATGGGAAAAAGAGTCGAATGATTGCAATCACAACTTGGCGATTGTGTGTCTGTATATTTAAAGTTTTGCTACATTGAATCACACATGATCGGGTGACGTAGTCAGATTATTAACAAAATGCCATAGTTGCTAATCAAATTTGCAACTTAATCATCATATTAAATGGCACCATTACACCGTCATTTGATACACCAAGACGCTCGATATTTTGAGAGAAACGAGAAATCTGATAAACTGATGGTGAATTGCCTGGGTTCTTAGCTCTAAGAATGATCAGTAGCTTCGTTGTCCAAAGTACTGATGATAACTTGTTGATTTGTCATATAAAACTATTTTTTCTAACATGTCATAATAGTTTGAAGAAAATGTTGATCTTTCACGTCTAATGAATCATACGAAGAATAATTACTCTACGATACAGCACTCTCCGTTAGTGTTGGTAAATTTATCTTCTTCATCTCCATAAAAAATGACAATAAATCTCAAATTGCCTGGTACCTAGCACATACATCAGTGTTGCCAGTTAAACCATTTCTACTTCCCGGTTGGTGGTTGGGGCGTCCGTCCAAATGACCATCAGCACGCAAATGACACGTTGGTAGCATAAAAAAGTGCACACCTTGCTATCTTCCGGACCGACGAACAGGCGCCTGCGTTACGGTGGCAAGATTGGCTTCCTAATAACACACGATCAACTCCATCGCGAGTCCGCAGGCGACCATGAGCACGGCGCAGAGTGTTGGTGAAGAACGTGCGCATGCAAAAAAAAGGTGTGCGTACGACCAAGGAATCAACGATAAGTAAGCAAGAAGTCACCACACGATGACTCAGGTTCGTTGTGCCAGCTCAGGCTTCGAATGACCTTTTCGCGGAAGTGCTGGGGTGCGTTTTATCGAACAGTTCCCAGCACCAAGGACGCTTACTCAGGACTGGTTTTCAAAGCTTTCTGCGACGAGCCCTAAATAAAGATAGGTAGTAGGGAGTTGATTGGCAAGGGCTCTGGGTTTGTTGGAAATGGAAGTGAGGAGGAAAAGGGGGAAGTCGGAAACGGTCGGAGAGCAATGATCTCGGGCGGTATAAATGTGCGATTAAAGAAGGTGTCCATTGGCGAAGGTCAGTCCGTCAACAAGGAGGCTCGAGTGGGTTGCAATACGGAAATCTTTATCGCCGATCATACCGATCACGCACCTCCGTACGATGTCGAGCGATTGTGCGGTTCGAACAATGGGGCGGTTTTATCTGTGCGGGCAAAGAAAACGTTTCCCTTTCGCAAGGTATGAACCGAGAAGTGGACAATCCTTGTGGTAGAATGTACGGAAGTACATTCTCAACTTTCAGCTGAGTGCTTGCAGATGTCGGAAATGAAAAATCGTGAATCATGCGTGACACTATCGGGGAAGCGATTTTTGAACTGCTTTTTTCTTCTTGCCGTAGAGGAATTATTGCCGATGCTTTCTAATACTATCCACGGAAAAGATGATGAATCAGTCGGTTAGAAGCTGTGGATGGTCATTAAATTAGGAATTCTTGCTGGTCTCGTCGGTCGTCGGGAATATCCGTTCGCAAACAGCGTTTGCTCATCTCCGATGCGTCTATTGTTACACACTTTAATGGGATTTTACCCTTCGAAAATTGTCTTTCGTTTCAAAGTCGAGACTCACCGTATCAGTGTGGAGTTTGGGAAGCTTTTATGAAAAGAAAAAGAGTTGAACACCGCAACACACAAATGTGGAAGCGAATTCGTAATGTTTTGTTTACGGTTTGTACCCCTTCAGTGGAACGGAGTGCGATCGTAAAAAAAGGCTATTCATTTAGGTACGCTGTAGGGGATAAAATCAGCCAGAAAATAAAAATGTTTTTGAAGAAACAAAACAAAAAAAAACAGCACTCACATCATCATCGTCCCAGAGCGGTCCCATCCGTCTGCGGAGTTGCGTTGCTTAAGACCCGTTGCTTAAGATTCATGCATAACTAACGAAAGGAGCTGAAGAAAGACGTACGAAAAAACAATTCATACATTCGGCAAACTATTGAAGCAAACGAGTGGCAAATCTGGAAAAGACAAATTTTAATTGGAATTTTAAAATGGTTTGCCGAAACTACAGGATGCCCACTGAGACGGGCTTAACAAATAAACTCTTCCTTACAGCGTTGTATAGCAAATAAATGTGCTATTATTGCATACCTTTATGATTTACTGCATCCCAATACGCAAGTGCCATTTAAATTGCAAATAAAAATTGGCACTAAAACACATTTCTCATTAGCAGTAAAACGAAAAAAAGCCTTGGTATTGCTTAACTTAAACGTATGCAATAGAGCCCAACATGGGAAAAGGAACAAAACTCTCAAATGAAGCTCGAAATGAAAACATTGAATGCTACAACAATTGTCATATATGTTTACAGCTATAGTTATATTACAACCGTTTAATTTTACCCTTGACAGCGTTTGACATCTACAGAGTGCTTGCCCGATTATTGTTTTACAACAGAAGGTCTTCAATAAAAATTGTAAAGTTGTGACTTCACGTTTTGCAAATGAGTTGCTGGTGCTGAAGGTGCTGTAACATAATTCCGTAGAGCGTCGATTATCCGGGCGGCTTCAGAGCGACAATATGACGGTTAATCGGTTACCACGGATAATCAGTATCAATCAATCTATATAATGACGATTGGGTGTCTGGTGTGCATACGCAATGTTCGGGTTTGATACGCATAACCATAGAAAGTTTCCTAATATTTACGATGCTTCGTAAAATTAGCTCGAAAAATATTTATGTTACACAACATACTATAAAATCAATAAATTTATCGACTGAATATTGATCACAAAAGCACATACATATATGTAAATGTCAAATTTATGATAATCCCGCTGTCGATTAATCAAGCTCCGGATAATCGACGTTCTACTGTATATTGAAGAATGTTGAGTAATTGCAACTTTCCTGTATCTGTTAAACTCAATTAACCCTTCTCTCAAAGCCCTTTCTAATTACAATCGATGAGAACTACAGCAAACCCAGGTATGGATGTTGAATCCTCAAAGTAACGTGCTCTGAAGCTCTTGCTTACGTCGAAAGTGTGATCATTTAGCAAGATCATGGCGAGACAATGGCAAACACACGTGCACCTGTTCAGAACTCTGCGTATGAGTCATGATAGAAGTTGTAAAACTATTTCTCTGTACATGTGTGTGTTAAATCCAGCGAGAAACGCGTGACAGGTTAACAAACAAACGAAATCACCCATCAGAGGTGATCATCGTGCTGGAGTCGGTGATGTTATTCAATTTTGGTGAATCGATTAATTGGTTATCATGAAACCGATCATCCTCTCCTGATCATTGGTGTTTGTGTGTGTGTTGCATCAAGATTAATTAGCCTTCAATAAAAATAATGGATGAGAAGGGGTGGGCAGAACGTCCAGCAGGTGCATCATGGAGCGGATCAACCGGACTCGTAACTCTCGTCGGTGATTCACAATGTACGGGAACAAAACTGCCTGTGTCATACGGTTAATTGGCTCCGGGGTGTCATAGTCAGTGTTTGCAATTAGGAAAAAATCATTCATCACGCCAAAGGTCGTCACGGTAGCGTAATGAAGGTCGCTCGGCACTGTTTTACACTGATGATGGTGATTTTGAACCAAAGTTCTTGGATGCTTCAGTACAGTCACACTGACTCACAGTCGCGAATTTCGCGGTATTTTGTCACCTGCTTATGAGTCGCCGTTTGGGCTCGGAACGGAATGTTTGCTATCGTGTGAAACTAGTTCCGATAAGCTAAAATAGCGTATCGAATGTGTGCTTTCCTAATCATGCCCGAGGCCAAAACAAACCGCAAAGCTACCTTTGGCCACAACTTCTGATTTGGTTTAAGTTACGTCGAGATGGAGTGCTAGTTACTCCATTACGTCAACTAATAATTCGAATTAAAAAATAAATTAAACTTGTAGCTAAGCAAAAATAAAACAAATAAAATTCAATCTAAAGTATAGAACAAGGGACTTCGGAGAGAAAAGTCGAATACTCAGATCAAATCTGAGCGAAATCATATTGCGATGTAATGCAGATCGCCATTGCCGCTACGGTTGTCAGGGACAACTAAATGGTATTATTCCATTATGAAATCGTTGGGTTATACTTGAAAGAGATCACACTCAAGAGATCACATTTTGATGGTACTCGCACAACGAGCCATAAATCGAGTTGGTGTCGTAAAAATCAACAGAATCTTGTTTCGGAAATTGGTTTATTTATCCATAGCTACAGTTGCGATTGAAAACTAACAAAATAAGCATTCATTTTTGCATTTTGGAAGATACGGAACATTCGAGATGAGATTCCTTTGTTAGAGTTATTGCGGAAAATGAACGTTATATCGATTGAAAGTGTGTTTAATTTACCAAGAGAAATATTCTCTTTGATGACATTCGGCGTATTACCATCAATGAGCAAAACTTGTCCTTTTGTAGCATTTTTTATTCACAAAGCTATCAGTCAATGAATCTCGTTAGCAGTCACACTGTTCTACTCCATTCGATGTTGATGATTCTTCGAATGTGATACAGGTTTTTTTACTGTCGATTGTTTAAACTAACAAAACGCATTTATATTGATTGATAGCGCAGTGGCCGGCAAAAAACTAATGTACATTGTGTGATAATAAAAATTACTTTAATATTTCACTATGTGACACATCTTTAAAAACTGAAAGACTAAATTCCTTACGTTTGTCCGTACTGAAATGAGTAAACAGAAGCGATTTTATTTTTACACATTTAAACATTTAAGAAAAAAACACATACAAAAATAGTAACGATGAAGATTTTGCTGAACCCATTTTCATCACAATTTGCCGTTATAAGGATCTACTAACCTTTTTTTTGTATCAACCCATGATTCGTAAACCATAGAAATCCACACTGTTCACAAACGGATTGTTAGATTTGGTCAGCATTCAGAGAAAGAACGCTCCCTCACCTACTCACTTTCAGTTGCATTTAGCATACTTAAACTGCATTTGTATAGTTAAATGTGCCGTGCTATTGTGTATGATATATTGAAATGTGTTTAAACTATGAATAATGATCAATTAATTGCAACAATTGCGTCATGACAGGAAGAGCCATGCTAACTCGCGTAAAGTGCCAAATTCTTTCATAATTCGTGTTTTGTATTTCATACATTGGGTTTGATTGAACTTTGACGATGAATAATTGAAATTCAAACATAGAATTCAATCAGTGATTATTACCTTGTGATAATACAATGGTTTTGGATATTGTGTTGTATTATTAACATATTGAAGTGGGTGTTTTAATTGTACTGCAAATGGCAATTACTAATCAACAAGGAGCTGCTGAAAATCAATATGCACTGAGGCAGTTCCATAGCAGATCCAGTTAAGACTCCTGTCCGTTGTACGGAAATGCTTTTCATTGAAAGTATGCATTTATTTGATGATCGCATTGAATATTGACTATCTCAGAAGAGCGGAATGGATGGCAGAAAGGAAAGTGTACTAAATATTGCATGGCTTTCGTCGTCCCTAGTGGTAAAAATACACTAATTGGTAAGCGTATAAAAAAGGAGTTACCAACGAAAAACCAAATCATTTGCAGTTTAGTGGCAGTAAAACATATTCAGCAAAATTGTATTGTGATGGAGAGCAGCAATACCAACGGACAATTTCATCTGATAGATCTTACTATAAGATCACTTAAAAAGGTTCGCTTTTGGAACGACATACCTGGACAATCGTTTTCGACTATTGGTTTGATGATTGTTGTAAGCTACTCAATAACTTGGCTAGTTCCGAGTTGGCTGTTTATCGTGACCTCGCAGGATGATCTTACGCGTTTGATGAAGGCAGCCAATGAACAGATTGTGTTTCTTACCAGCTTCATGAAGTTGTGTGTTTTTGCGATGAATTTTCGGCGTTGGGAGCAACTGTTTTACGATCTACACCGTGCATACAGCTGCTTTGCTGACGATCCGAATCTGGATGTTCAACGCATTATAGGACATGTAGAAAAGTCAACATACTATCTTACCAAGTGGTACGTTACCGTGTTGAACTTCAACTGTGCGCTGTATGGATCATTTCCAATGCTGCTAGTAGCGG
>STHB01031026.1:0-10640 GCA_018908115.1 Anopheles rivulorum
ATGAAGCAAGTAATTTAAGCTGCAGTACTTTTGGTACGATTTGCTGTTGTTACAGGGCGCACACCCTGGTAGCAAGAAACATGAAACATTATTCTAATGCTGCGAACGGAGCTTAACAGGAAGCTGCTGCCGGGGAGAAACAAAAACGTCCCAGCACCAACTTCATTGCTGACGGTTGTTTCACCATCCTGTCATTAATTGCACTCGACTTCCTAGGCAAACATGTCCACCCTAATGAACTGACTGGCACCGTTCCAATCGCACGCAGCCCACACACTCACACACACACACACACACACACACACAGTAATGGTTGCAAAACTTTTCGACACCGATTTGACAGACGAGTGCAACAACAGCGCCAAACACACGCCAGCCCTTTACGTCGTAGTGATAACAGTCTTGACAAGCGCTCCTGCCACGATGCTCTGCATCCCACCCACTATGCTGCGCTAGCAAGAGCTTAATTAAACGCCCAGTTTCCGCGTGGAGATCACTATCGCGTTAATGTGTGTCAGACCGGGCGGCCACGTCTAGTTTAACTCCCGTTGGGGGGGGGGAGGTGGGGCCTAGGAAATGAAACATTCAAAGTCGTTTCTACCTTCCATACACACACACGTGTGTGTGTGTGCGTTTTTATGCTTCCGATACATAAGCATTGGTATCGATCGGCCTGCAGAAACGATCGACGATCGACGGTAGCACTGGGTCAGGGATGTTACCCTTGTTACGTTTGGGGTGCTTCCATCAAAATCCATCCCATTCAGGCCGGCGTTTGTGCGAATCCTTCAACGAACGCTTGACCCAGAGCCAATCAACCGAGAGCGACCGCTTTCCATTGCAAATGTTCGGTACGGTAGACAAATTAACGGCGAGCACCAGATGGGAAACGACAACACAACACAGCACGAGTAAAGTGAAAAAAAAAAATCACTCACACACATACAAACGCACACACACATACACGAGATGAAGGCAACAACAACACCAACAACTTGCAGGCACGAATAAGGGAAAAAGCCCCGCCAAACGTTAACAATTAATTACTGTAGTAAAACACGCAGTCAACACCCCGGGGGCATCGCGGCATCGTGGTCTGCGCCCGGTCGAGAATCTGCGAAATAAAATTACCTTAAGTATCTCACGTACGCGAGATACGTAGATACCGTTTTGCAGGCCTTTTGCCAGCTTCCTCTCAACCTATCCCTCCGCCAACTCCACCTCACCTCGCCCCACCCGACCTTCCTTTTTGGGGGACTTTGGTGGTGGGCTCAAGAGGCAGGGCGTAGCAAATCGGCCCGGACCGGGTAACCGGTTTTTGTCCGGGCCGCCCGGTGACACAGATTCGCTGCCGCTGATAAAGAAAACATTACCACTCTTTGCAACGGTTGTTAAGCATCGTGGACATCAGCATCGCGGACAACAAAGAAAGCGCGCCAACCTGATGCGCGCGAACCGTTTGGACGAAAGCGAAAATCGGGAAGCATCGGCCGTATCGAGCCCGTATGCGCCTTAAAATCAGGTGAAAGAATGACGTGATCCTAGATGCGGGGGATGCGATATGCAACGAACCAGCCGTTAATGATAGATCCGTTCGCACAGATAATCGCGCTGCAGATCGCAGGAAGCACTCGGGGATGATCAGGATGTGCACAGAAGTCACGATTATTTGCCCCGAGTGGGTGACAGTGGGACAGATAGGCGTGCCGAGGGAGCAACATTGGATGTTGGGAACACGGGAGTAGTGTAGTGAACCAAGAACAACGGAGTTCTGCCTCCGGTGATGGTACTAGATGGAGGTTCGTGAAGTTCTGGAGCAAAACATTAATGGGTGGAATCGGACGCGCGACAACTACAACCCGATTGCTTAACAAGCCACCCGGGCATGTCACGGGCAGCTTGTGCGGTGAGCAAGTGCACCAGCAAAGTGCCAAGTGCCTTGCCAAGTCACGCCTCGCCAACGATACCTGCACTTGTCACCGGCAGTGGAGAACAAGATTCGCACAACATTACCCCTGCAAGACATGGCAGGATCTCTTCTTTCCGGTACCTGTAATGTTAGGCCAGTCTCCCAGATCGTGCCAGTACACCGGATAAGCTTACAAATGAACGCAAAGGAAATCGCGTCGCGCCGATGACAAGTTGACAACGACACGGGAATGGAACGAAATTCTGCCGTTCAAAGGTTCGCGTCGCACGCGTCGCATCATTCTCGTTTCTTTTGTGCCAGAGCCACAACCCTGAGGCACGCTTTTTTCTACCCTCCTCCATTGAATGGGGTTTGGTTTTCTTCCTGCAGTCCTGCAGCTTCCCTGTATCAACAAACAGCAAACACAAAAAAACCAACAAACACACAAACGGAAACAACATCAGCGTGGCCGGCATGTTTCCGCACTGCTCAGCTCGAGATTACCGGCCGAGGTTAATCATTTCTTTTTCCCGGAACGATGGCACCGGCAATTGATGCAATTATGATCACGAAGGCGATTAAGGCGAATGGATCGGTTTGTTTGTTTTTTTTTTTTCGTTTCGTTTTGCTAAGCGATAGGCGGTGGGCATGGCCGAACCATTTCTCCCACGCAAAAGTCACCGTGCTGAGGTGATCTTACGTATTTTTTTCAGTGTTTTTTGTTCCAGAATGTGCCACGAAAACATGAGGTCCGATAATATTTGGACTCGTCTAAATGCTCGTTTTAAGGGTTTAAAAATGCTCAACAACATTGGACTCACTTCTACTGACACTAAACTGTATTTTTTCAAATATTTTTTAAACATCTTAATGTTATTTATTTATTTATATTTTATTATGACGGCTTAGCGCCGTATTGTCATATCTTAATGTCTTGTTATAATTTTTGAGTCTTTCTGTTTGTTTTTTTGTACGTTTTCTCTTGCAATTATTTACCCGAACGTTTTATTACTATCTTTCAAAATGTACTCCATAGCGCTTACTCTTTGTTGATATGCCTTTATCAAGCTCAACTCGCACGTGCTCATGTCCAACCGAATCGATGGCCCCGGCACATCAATTTCATTCTACTAAAAAACAACATTTCCTTCAACTCTGCAACACCCACGTGGACTAGTGTGACCTCCAATGTGAAACCTTACCATTTTCAAGACGAACGAACCATCCCCATCCATGATCATCCCAATCGGCTTCGAGTTCCCGGTCCGATCGCTTGGTGTCTGTTACGAGCATATTAAAATGTTTTCCACTTGCAGTTTTTGTTTTATTTTTGCTGTCGTTGTTGCTGTATTCGCAACCTGCAACCCATGCCCGTGCCCAAAGATAAAGAAAACGAAACAAAAAACCTTCTGCCCATGCCCATTGTTGTTCCGGTGCGGCCCAGCATTCGGGCAATTGGCAATCGCGAGCCGAATATAATTTGCCACGGTTCATAATGGTCGTCGTCATTGGGCCCGTGGATGTTCCGTCTTGGACCGTGATTTGGGCCCTGCTGTTACCTTTACCTGCGCCTGGACCGTGGACGCAAAATGCAACAAAATGAAGACGAAACAACGCACAATGCATTATTATGATCTCATGATGCATTTTATGTGTCCTAATCTACGATGCCGATGGTCCGTTTGGCTGCGTCGTGGTACGAACATTCGTACCGCCAACCGGCGCGCAGGTTCGCCGCTTTCCATGCGATCAAGTCACCGCGCTCTGTTCGGTATGATAAGGGTACCCAACCGCTAGGTCGGGTCGATATTATTTGCTCGTCGGTCGGTCGCAAAGCGTTACTTTCGATTCAAAGTTTTAAAACAAAAACTCCCTCCGCCCCCCCCCCCCCCCACTCCTTCTACACTCACTTCTCCATCCTTTGCCACGCTTCCATCGATCGGTGACGATGTGTCGTTTACATTTCCGCCAAAACGCCGTGTAGTGCTGTTTGCTTTCTGTTTTATGCTTTTCCGTTCTTTTTTTTTGTATCTCCCGTCTGCTGTTTGAGTTTGTTGTGTGTTTCTTCTTCTTTTCCCATTTCTTTCTTCATCCTCTTCTTCCTTATGCTGTGGTCGCCTAAAAACCGTCCGGTCCTCCCCTTTCGCCAATTCTCAGCTCGATGGGTGGCCAAAGCCATCATTCAACTTGACCCGAACCGTCGCGTCCACCACGTCCGGAGCAAGGCGGAGAAGGCAGCAAAAGGGTGATCGTTTAATGCTCACTTGTGGTGCCGTGATGCGGATTATTAGTTCAGCGGTCACATAATCGTTTTTAAATTAAATCCACTTAATCATAGGCGTCATTGGTCGCCTTATGCCTTATACATCTTCCCGTGCCCGCCTGGTACCGGTCACCGTCCTGTCCCCATCGTTAAACCATTTAATTCATAGACGAACAAGTGTATATCTCCATCGTCCCGGTCCCTGTTCACAAAACCCTTTTCGAAGGGTGATGCACCCTCCCCCTACGATCCCCATCTAAGTAGAGGAGTTTAGCGATGTAAGAAAAATGATTGCATGATCGCAAACGCTCCAGCTCTAGCGGGTTTCATTTGCTTTTTGCTGAACCGTCGACATAATTAACATTTTATCACCCCGAACGTCTTTTACCCCGCCTTTTATGCGAGATCTCCAGGTTCCCCGGTTTGGGAACCAACACATACACACAGCCACTCCACAGCCACAGGTAACGGCTACAGATCGAAGCAAAAGGGAACTAAAATCACAACTCACCTCAATCAAAAGTGAGCCGTTTATCATTAATCACACGGAGCGAAAGTGCTCGCTGAACGCTTTAAATAGAACGCTAGTCGGCAAGCGGACAAGAAAGCCCACGAAACAGTGCCGATCGGTTCGGTCCGCTTTATGTGGGCTCTGTTTTTTCTAGAGTTGTTTTGTTAAAGTAATTTACATCTATACTGTCCATCTCGCCCATCGTTCATGACTGCCAATTTGCTCTCTTTCGTTATCGTTTGCGAAAATTATTATTTTACATGTAAGAAAGCAGCCCGATTTCCGCCCGAGTTCTATTCAATCACGCTGTCAAGCATCGATTATTATTGTTCGACTCGGCTGGCCGGTGTGTCGCGGGCTGTTTGCTGCTTCGGGGGGTTTTTTTTTTATGCCGTGAAAGCCCTTTAAAGCTGCCCCCGGTCACCGGTTCGATCACCGAGAAATTGACAGCGATATCATTAACCGTACGGCTTAATGACCGAACTGTCAAACGGGTTGTATACATGAATTATGTCATTTGATATATCATTTATTTGCTTTCGAAACATATCATTTACCAAAAACCGCCATTCTCTCCACTGTACGGCTGTTCGATCTCACCGCGGTGATCAATTCTGGGGGTACCACATTGGTACAAAAGTTTCTTTTCCGTTTCGATTAGCTGGAGAAATTACTCTCGATTGACCAGACTTACGTATGCCCTGAAGCATTTAAATATTTTGGTGTGTATTTTAAGACTCTTTAATTAAATACAGTAGTTTTAATATCTAAACCCGAAATTTACTAGTACCTCAAAACCTAACGTCCTTCTAGCAGTTCATTCTGCTATTATTTATCCACCATAATTCTATGCCCTTAGTGCTACGGACGGTATTTTCCCAAATTACTATTCAAACGTATCAAACCTTCGTTGTAAATGAGCCGCATAGCGATCAATCGTTTCCTTGGCATTAGCACAGCCCGCGACGTGATGCGTCCACAATTGTGGTGTCAAAATGTGAAGCACCGTGTAATTGTACTGTACCGTCGAAGCAATTATTGCACCAACGGGCCATTCAAGAGCGTACAAATTAATCGCAAAATTGAGAGCAGAATGCAGCAGCGTCATAGTGACCGCTCAACAGCAGAAAAAGGGCAGAAGAAGAAAAACACACACACACAACAACAAACAAACACCCTAGCGATAGCTGGGTGACCGCGGGGACACTTCAGAAACAAATTACACCGTCATACCAGGTGCCACGGGTGCTCTACCGTAACAACAATATCGATTCAGAAGCGAGGCCGCGTTAGCCAAAAGACAAGTTGAATGGGTTTTTGATTTATAAACTCACACCCGCCCCAGCACGGACATGCATGTGGACCTTTTAAATAAAAAAAAAAAAAACACGCGTACCGTTTAATGGACGTTCGCAGGTAATGGTAACGAACGTGGCCCCCCTATGTAACGCAACATGCGCAGCAACATCCAAACAGCCGTACCATACGGGTTTTTGCATTGGCCGCGCATGGGTATACATGTGCCGCGAGCCTGTGCCGATGTTTACATACAGCGGAACACTAAATCGATCACCGCTCGATCACCCCAAAACACGTCATCGAAGCCATCAATACCAAGGACAGTGCAATATTTCACAAAATCGATCGGTTCCGAAAACGGGAAGCAAAACGGTTTGAGCCGGGTGAGTCGACGGCTGCTGCCACGAATCACGCTTCATGTGCCGTACAAATACTCGCATACCTGATCGGAGTGCCTTCGCCCTTGTGTTTTTTGCCGACCGACTGATAAAAGCGCTGGATCTGATAAATGATCGTGCCTTTCCATCTACGGCGCACGGTATAAGGAAGTACTATCGATCGCCATCGATAGGGAGCAGCCGTGTGTTGGGTTGATTTTTTGGCACCTGGAAAGTAGCGCAAAACATGCACGGTTTTGCATGCACGATTCGCTTCTCACCTTGACGTATGTTGGACACTCAGTGTCCGGACGCGTTAATGGACGCTTTAAGAAATGATAGCGACCATGTCCCTAAAAGGGGGACGCTTTTCTTAGCAGAAATGGTTTAATTTATTGTTGTGCTGTATGGTACTGCACGATTTTGATGTTTCTAAATGCTAAAATCAATCAATCGAACGCTGCAAGATACATTATATTTGGAAGGTTGAATGATCCCGTGTAAGAGTCATTCGAATCAGAAGCCTGATAACTCTGAAATCGTATATCAGAAGACTTATGTTTTGAATTCTGTAAATCTCCAAAGTTATATGCATCTCTGAAGATTACGTGATTTTTAGACTCAAACTTCTGCAATAAAACTTTCGTTAATATAAACAAGTATCGGGGGCGGCCCGGTGGTGCATTTGGCAACGGCGCCAGTTCCTAACACAACCGGACCGGGTTCAAATCCCATCCGGACCGTCCCCCCGTAGCACGGTCTGACTAGCCTGCTACGTGGTAAAATTAGTCTAATACGGCCTGTTCCGTTCTAACACAATAAAAAAAAAAAAATAAAAAAATAAACAAGTATCGCATGGACCACATCTGCAGCTTGTGTCTTTAGCCATTTTGAATATGTGGATATTTCTAAAACTGAAAATGATTCAAATTTTCTGAATTTCTGGAATTTAACACAAAAGTATTAATACACACAATTACTAATCTTGTGATAGTGATGGATTTTTGGAAATTGGCAAACCTTTGAAGATTTATAAACTCTTTGGAAATTCATTAGACTTTCAAGATTTAAAATTATTCGACGATTCATATTTTTCGTCAAAATCAAAATTTAGAGTCATTTGCTTTTAAGAATCAATTTCTCCCAATACTGTTTTGATATTGCCATATTCTAAAAAAGTGTTCACAGAAATTCTAAATGCTAACACAACCATAAATCCTTGAGCAGTAGACTGGCTATTGAATCATAATCCACGCGTCGATCACCTCCGCATCTCGGTCGATTTGTCCAAGCAAAAAAAAGGTCAATTCTGATAGCATTCATTTCCAAAAGCGGCCTTTCGAGCCCGAAACCTCGCCAACCATTAACCGCAATTCGTCAATGTAAATGGAAGGCGATACTGCAGTGTTCTGCTGACCCGTGATGAAAACTGTATTCACTCAGCACACCAAATAGCCATGACGAAAGAACCGGTACTGATGGGGAAGGAGGGAGATTTTGAACTCAAATCTATACTCATTTAAGGTCGCAATTTCCAGTAAGCTACACCGGAGCAAAAGCTTCGCCTGTCGGCAGCTGGTTGGCTTGCAAAGCGGAATTCGTTCGCTCCTGAGTGTCTCCCCACAGCCATCCTTCCTGCCCTGTGTAAAGATCTTCACCCATCCGCGAGGTAACCGAGCCGAATGCAAAGCGTGCCAGTGGGCTGTCGGCAGGAGCCGTGCAATGGGCAAACAGCTACCAACCGACCTAACCTTGGTTCTAATTGGAGGTTAACTCCAGGCCGCTCGGACACACAGCGCACACGGGGTGGACCAATGTGACTAACAAAACCGGACAGCTCCAGCGCAACGGGCGAGAGTCGGGCGCAACCCTGTGGTGCTCTTATGATTTATTTTATTTGCGATCTCGAAAATTGTTCATAAATACGGAATTAAGTTTATTTCACCCCCGTGCGGCTACGTGCAGGCTGCAGTCTGTTGTTTTTTTTTTTTCTATCACAACTCGCACCACCGAAGGTCAGGGGCCGTTTGCGAAATAGATTGTATCTCCAGCCTGTACTGCTGTGTTCTAGCGTTGTCCTGTCGTGTTTGCGAAGGCTTCACATTCACAGACCCGCTGCAATATACTATGTCACCGATTATTTCGAAGCTATACAGTTAGCTTCTTTCGCCTTTCTTTCCACCCGTGCCACCCGTGCTCCGCCACAAGGCGGGACTCCTTCGGTTCCGTCCGCGACATATTCTCCATACGGTCACGGTGCGCTTGCGCCATCATCGCCGGTATTACCGCGTGCGTGAATTATTAGTTCTTTGCTTTGCCATTATAATTAATAATTATGAATTATCTCTTCCCGTGCCGTGCAATTGGGCGTCGGGGGAATGTTGGGATCGGGCGCCCGAGAACCCGACCCCGACTAGCGCCAGCGGTCACCCACTAATGGTCGTCTGCAGCAAAATGACACCGTCGTCAGCCATCGATTCCAGTCGCCAGCATTCCAACGACGATGCAATGGAAAGTAACGGCCGGGCATCATCGCCAAGCGTTCGAGCAGCAGAGAGAGAGCGAAAAAAATAACATAACATAAAAAAATGAAACAGGCCGCGACATATTCCCTTCACCCCCTAGTCTCCCCTGTCTCCTCCCCACCCGGTAGTCCTCCACCCCCCACTCCTTCGTCCGGGCGGGGCTGAGAAAAGACTAAAGTAAAAATACTTTCGATTACTAAACTGCCACAGCCACGGGGAAGTCAAATGACACCGCAAAAAAAAATGACGCGAGCACCGTCACCACGGCCACGGAGAGCTACCGTAATTTACATACCATAATAACAGGCGCGAACTGTCCAGGTTTAATCCGGCGGAGCAAACTGCACCGCACAATCCGAACGGTTGGCGTACATTTCGAGAGCCGAACATCATGACGCACGCACAAGGCTCTCCGGCAAGCTCGCGGGCTACATTAGCTGCCGGATTTTGGGATCCTGTGTCACTGTTTACAGTTTAGTTACTGTTACAGTACGCCCTCGCCATATCGCCTTCATGCGCCCACGGCCATTGCCTTTGATAAGCACTGTAGTTAGGCGCACTGTTTGTTATGACAAATGCTGTCAATCGGTAAGTCGCTCGCTCGGTGTACCGCTTTGCTCTCCGGCTGACAGCAAAACACTGATTTGGTCGTGCTGGGGCGTTCGAATGCGTTTGAGTAATTGTCACAATTGCATGAATTATGACAAGCCGCTTTGAATAATTGTCCGAATGGGTGAGCTGCATAGCAGGGCAGCCCTTTAAACCATCCATCCTGTGAACCATTTCCTGTATCACTGGCAACGGCCCATTGTATTGATTGGCGGCGCATGTGTGTGTATGTTCAAATTCCCCTTTCTCCCTTGCCCCCCCCCCCCTCTCCTCCCCTCTCCCTAACGCACACTTGCACTTTCAGACGTTTGCAGCGTGAATGTTATAACCGAATCGTCTAACCGGTCCATCGAAACGTCTAACGCTCTAATTGTTCCGATCAGTCTAGTGGGCGGACGAAGCACTGAAAACCACCCTTCCCCCTTTGGGGGTAGCTTCGAACGGGCCCGATCAGTGATCGGTGTAATTAGTCATTAACCGTGGAGAAGAAGAAGGCAGAAAAAAGCCTCGGCACGGCTGGCAAATGTGAAAATTACCGACGCGGTGAACGCTCAAGATCGTTGGGCGACAGTCATGCGCTGATACTGTGCTATTGAACCATTAACCTAATGATCGGGTCCCGGGAGCCACAGAACGGCGGCTGCGATGTGAAAAGAGCGCACCTAATTAATAGTGCAAGATATAATAAAAGATCTTTCGCGTGCGGGACCAATCGCAAGCGGAATCCTTCACCTTTCCGTCTAACGTATGTACTACATTTACTTATACTTCGGTTCACTTTAAACGTATCCGTGAGAATTTGTATTCAAATGGATTGATATTCTCTAAGGCACATTTGTCGCAATTATTACTAACACAAACATAATTAATTCTAAATAATTGCTGTCAATCTTGGAAACGAAAGCAATTATCGTGTTGTGAAATAATTTAAGTACACACAAAATACTTTGTAAACTTTTTTATTAACTGAACCCTCTGTTGTACCTAAGAAATATAAACATAGAAATTCTGATCGTACACAAGAAGCTCTCGAATCGATGTCGAAAGTCGCGTGTCACACAGAAAACACAAACGTCTAATGTGTCAAACGTCTGAGATCCTGTAAGACGTTTGCATCCCATAATTAACCATTAACACTGGCACACTG
>STHB01031036.1:0-10640 GCA_018908115.1 Anopheles rivulorum
CCCTTGCACACACTCACCGTCACCGTTGGCTAAATCTAGGGGAATTTAAAAATAATAAAACCCGCCACACTTTAAAGACTTTTCGCGCGCATAATTTTGCTGCCTCGTGACTTGGGAAGGCCGCCCGCTAAGCTCGCTGGAGTGAAGCTGAATACTTAAGAATACGGCTCAACTTTCTCAACGGCCATTCAGCGGGAGCCTTCGTTTGGTGTGTGCTAGTGGCAAGCTGAAGACCGTACGTAAGACGATTATGAAGCCAGTCATCCTATTAACTCTCGCCAACGAGATGAAAACCGGTTAAGATGATGCGTTGCAATGCAATGCAGTAAACGAGTTTGGCAAACGAGCGTAGAAGAAAAAAAAGGAAACTCTTTCAGAAATGTAAGCCACCGGAGACATCCGGGTAACTCGTTGCTGCTGGATATTGTGTTACCATATGCTATATATATACCTCGCAGCGGTGGCAGCTTTGACTTGATTATGATAATGAGAGGATAACTAAAGGGATTGAACTGTTTGCGTTTGAAAGTTTTGCATGGGGAATGGTAATGATGCTTCATTTAAATAATGTGCACAATTCTTTTCGAATTGTTCACAGGGTAGATAAAATGGCAAAAACCATTTTCTTACCGCCACTAAGAGTTTTGTATAACAATTGCGCTCTTGTTAATTTTTGATGCAAATTTATACAATTTACTGTGTTTGTTGTAACTTCTTAAATCAGCCGGTCAGCAAATTACACCAAATTACTGGTCGAAAACAACTCTTCATACATCGTGCTATCATAAAACTGTTCTTTGGATTTAGCAAGCAAATTCAAATATTATTCAATCTTAAATATTTCAGATCGGTCATTTGATCTTGCCTTTAGAGGATCACTTACAAGATTGAAATGAAAATCCAAGAATTTCAGAAGGATATTGGCGAGATCTTCTGAAGTTGACTGAGCACATTCCTCAAGAAAATTATTTCGATGGAATGTATTATTTTAAGTTTTTAGTTTTCTTTTCTTAATAACGTTTTTAAACATTTTAAGAAGCAATTCTTCCCAATAATCACTAATCTATACAAATCAACACTTTAAAACTGTTTGTTCAATCACGCAACACTACGCATTTATCGCACTTAACGAAACACGATCTCTTTCGTTAAGCTGCGTTCGGCCACGTTCGGCTTCATACAAGAGTTAATAAATAACAATCCTTATGGGATTGTTTTCGTTGTATAAGACAACGACCGACATTTGAGCAATAACCTGTTTAATGTAACTGGAGTGGATTACACTGGTACATTATACTTTAACTCGATGCATAAACGGGCTGCTGCTGGAAGGAGCAACCGGTGTGCCTTCTTTTGCTTCTGTACTAAGGCCTTACACTTGGCCGCTACACTACACCGTTTCACTGCGTGACGCGGGTTGCCTTCACAACATTCATTCGGACAACACGAAGAACTTCGAGGATCCTGCAATAGACAGCTTCACGAACTGTTGGAGATAAACAACAACTAACCGTGGAAAATAGCAGCGAAGGCTGTCAAGCGACACCTGTCCCATCAGTTATTCAGAACGCGATTATTGTATGAAGGCTTATTTACGGTTCTACCCAACAAATTGAGGCTGCTATTTACTGGCGTCCTCTACTTCCAAAGTCGGACGATCTTAACGAAATATCAGCACTTACCCCGGCGCGATTCCTGATCGGTGCATCGAGGCACGCCGATCCCGAGCCGAGCTTCACTCAAACTGCTAGATCGGTCATCCAGAAAGACGATTTGCTTCATCCTTCCCACACTGGCCACTGGCACACACGGATTGTCACGCTGATGAACGATAAAAGGTATTGTAATTCGCGCAAACACTATCATTTGTGGACAAGAGCACCTGCACTTTGATTTCCGCGTTACTTGCATGGTTTTTGTTTTGGATACTGACATACGTCAAGGCCTGTGGGAGCGCTTGATCACACTTAACGAATCACGAACTTCTTCGTTAAGCTGCGTTTGGCTGCGTTCGGCTCGATAGAAGATATATATATGGCTGCGTGTCAGAAAATAGGTTTATGGACTCTCTTCTATTTCTATGCTACAATGCGTTACAAAAGTTATACAGATAAATAATGCATACCAAATTAGTATGATATAACATATTTTTATCAAACTTTATTATTAGTTTACGGTCATCTCTAATCAAAATTTTAAAAAATGTTACCAAATAGCATGCTTTTCTTCGTCAATAATTGCCTACCTTTAAACTCTCATCGCTTTGAACCTAACCAAACCATCACCCATCACAGCTAAATATCTTTTTCACATGCAACTCCCGAAAAGCACACATCGCACCAGCATGCAATAACAAGCCGTTAATATTTCTCACCAACCTTCCACTTTGCAACCCTACCAAACCCTCAACGGGACGGAAAGTGTAAAACCTTTGAAGCGAGCAACACGAACCGAGCAAGCAAGCGTTTCGTGCCAAAACAGCTGGATGGAAGGTGCCACCAGGCTATCGGGTAAGCGTAAATTTGCAAAAATTTCCTTCGTTCACATATGAATCCGAAATTAAAATGTTTCTTCCTCCAGCCATTTCCACTCGGGCAGGACAACTTACCATCCCAACCGTACGACCCGCTAGCGAATGGTGATTGCATAAACCGTCCAGCGCTACATATGATGTATGGCGTTTTGCGCTCGGTGCTTCCGGGTCGGGATAATCCACGAGTACCACCACGGTGGAGGCACATAATCACATGAAAGAAGCCCCGTCGCGTTGTGCGATCCTTTAAGGACTCGCCCGTTCGGGTCGTGGTTTGAGCGGCGAATGCTTTTTCCACCTCTTCTTTTCCCTTCCTTCGGTGCACCGTTTGGTCGTACGTGAATTTTCATGTTTAACTTTCCTCCTACCGTTGACTCTGGTTTCTTCCTGCACGGTTCCACACTATGTTGCAGCCCGGTACCAGCGAAGAGAGCAGCAGCAGGCAAAAACAGCCTCTAATAAAAACATTATTTGAATAATTTTCCACCCGAATCGTTGGACCACCTCCGTATGCCACCTTACTAACAAGGAGCACCCGGAAAAGCACAACCTGGAAACCGTTTCCGGTAAACAAATGCTTCATTTCTGGTACTTCTTGCTAGTGGGCGATTGTGTGTGTGTGTGTGTGGGTTTTTTAAACTTCTTTTCAACTTCACCTTCCAACAGCCCGAATTGCATGCGGTGGAGTGTATTAGGGTGGGAAAAAACAATGTGACAACAAAAAAAAAACAAAAAAAAACACTTCGTTTGGGTCACCGTTACCGACTCGATCGACTGCAATTGTGAAACGATGCCACACAATGGGTCCGCATAACGAACCGTAAACCGTTGGACAAATAGGCCACCACGCAGCACACTAAAAAAAAAAAAACTCTCGTAACGAACCCTCGGGAGGTGTCATAAAATTTACAACCACTTTTCCGCCTGACGACCCGGGGAAAAACTTCTTTCTATTCTGTTGTTTCGCTACGGCATTTCAATGGAAGACGGAAAAAAAATATTTAAACAAAAAAATAAGGAAAAACATCCCTCATCATGCAAATCATGCTACTTAACATGGACAGCGGGCAAATTGTGTGGGTAAGGCGTGTAAAGGACCCCAAAAATTCGACCGAAACATAACCACACAAACCACAAAAGGTCAACCAATAAATCAATTTTCATGTTGCTGTCGGTTTGCTTACTACTTTTGCTGGGTTCCTTTTTTTCTCTCCGTTTTCCGCTTCCAGCCAATCGATTTATGCACAAGACGAACATCATTTCCTTGGAAAGATTTGAAAGTAAAATGAAGCGAAAGTGGTCAACATTAAATTACTGTATGGTGGGTATGAACATATCCATTTCCACCTTCTTTAAAGCCTAACCGGAATGCTCCTGTTCGAAACTCTGTTTTTGTTTTTAATTGACTTTCCTTACTAATTCCTGGACTGCATTTAAAAATGGTGCAGAATTCCCCTATAAAGGATACTAATACTTGCTGGAGAGAGGAAAAAAAAACCGAACAATTCCATATCACTGCAGCAAATAATGTTCTGCTAAATGAAGCCTCGATTCCATGCTCCAGCCAAGCTTTCGAGAGTTTGGAAAAGTGCAGTCCCTCCTTCCTACGGCCAAACTCCCTCTGCAGGGAAACGGAACGGACCGGCTCCAGATGCCAGAGTGCGCGAGCGCGGAAGCGTAAAAAAAGTCGTTGATCCGTAAAATTGGAAAATCTGTCCAATAAAATGTAGCGTTTGTTCCGCTATTCACATGCCACCTTCCTTCGTGCTGCTTGCGCTCTTGTTAATCCCATCCCGGTGGGTCCCTGGTTGCGGCTCTTTATATGAGCACGAGGTTGTGATAGGAAATCAGGATTTTGAACTACTGTTTTTTTTTTTACTCTTCCTTTGTTGTTGTACATATTCATCCCGTGCCGTGTTCGAATGACCGAAAGCTTTTTGCATTAGCGGCAGGCCAAACGATAATATACTGGCACGGTTGCGTTCGGCATGCCGGTGGCATCGATTACGTTGGTCAATTTTTGTGTCCACCCTCCCCACCCCCCACGGGGCCATGCATTTCCCACAGTACCCAAACTCGAAAAATGGAGGCGCCCGGTGAACCGAATGAGCGGAAAAAAGCGAGGAAAGGCTTTAGCGAATGCAGCAGAAAATTTATTCGAAACCTTGCGAAACGAATTAATCTTCCCGGATCGCACGTGAAAGCAGTGGCCATCGTGCTTTGGTGAAAGAAACAAAAAATCCCCCCCCGGGGCACCAAATTTTGATAGAGCAATCATTTTAACTCGCACTGGAAAACCGGAGGTTAAATTCTATCCCGTCGCCACGAGAAGCACACGGTCGTGGAGGTAACATTTGTTTGCAAGGGAAAAATAAATTTCGGGCAGCAGTTTGCCAAACAAAAACGCGTTTAAAAAAGGCTCAATTTGAAAGTCACAAAAAATCACTGCACGTTCACGCATGCACGCACGCGTTTGCTGTCGTTTCGCTGCTAACCAGTGATGGATGGGTTTGCACCGTATGATTGGCATCAGCATCGTTCGCGCGTAGAACGATGCATCGCACACATCGGTTGTGGTTTTTGTGCACACCAACTCGTAAAGGAACGATAGACGGATCTGTCCTGCGATCGAATCATTACCGCCTGTAAGGCTGTAACGTTTCGTGCCGATGGGTTCCGGCAAATTTATCTGCCAGTAAGTGCACGGTTATTTTGTGGTTGAAAGACAAAATACCCTCTTTAAGGTGTGCGTTGATTGTATAACACTTTTCTCAAGGGCCATTATGTTTCTTTTTGCTACTAATAAGCATTAAACTTCAAAGCTTAAGCTTAAAAGGATCATTTAACTCTTTTTAAATATTTTATTGAAAGCCATTCAATGCCCTGAATCTACCAAATGATATCTCATCAGCATACTAATCATATAATCGAAAAACAAAAATTTTAAACTGTTATACAATATAACACTTATTTGTAACAATTTCAAATTATTAAAGTTTAAAAATAAAATCAATGCTTTCTTGTTACTTTTAGTATTTGTAATGCAGACAAGCATGAGGTCTACATGAGTATCGTTATGTGTACTTAAACTAAGTAAACGAAGTAAATCAGTTAGTAAAGCGTGTACTTATACAAGCTTAGTAAGATAGTGCAAGTTATATATAGTACAAAAGTCAACTAAATTAATTACTAAGTAAAAGCTCATTACTAAACATTAATTATAGGAATAAGACAAGTGCAACTGCAATTTGATTATTTAAGAACTTTTGTCTCTATTCCTACAGTAACCATCCAAAGTATTTGGTGCGGCATAAATATTCCAGAGATGCGTTTACTTCTCTCCACCACAAAAGTTTCCATGGGAAAGTTGACATTCCTGCAACCATACGCCATTTGCTAAACCAAAACTCGTTCTCCGTAACAAACGGATCACAATTAGTGACAATTATTCGATGGCATTAGTCAACAGGAATACCAAACGCACCGTTGTCCTTTTGTCACCAGAAAAAAAAATAACCTGAGATCCGAATGCCGACATCCCCTGGATCTTCCTGGAGAAACCGCAAAAAGAACTGTAACATCAGCATATCGTTTGCCAGACGGTGCCTTTTCTGTCCGGATAGAACGCTCTAGAGCTCGGGAAAATTCTTTCCCGTGTGGTAAAGAGCTTTTTCCTCATCCTCACCAAGCGACGAGCGACCGATTTAGCTCTGATTCCGATTCCGAGGCATTCCTCCCACACCTAGGGAAAAAGGTCTTTTAGACATTCCGAAACCGGGAAATGTCGTTCCCACAGCCCACATGGTTCGGGTTTTAATATTTCAACTTGACCGCATAATTATACGCATCTTGCCGCTCGGAAGGACAACGGCGTCCCAGTCTTTGATTGGGCTCATTCTGCTCGAACAGCGTCTCGCCAACGCACACGAGACACACCTTTTTCGGTCACCGATTGCGTGTTGCGCCCTACGAAGCCTGGGCTCGTACCCACAACAACACTAAAGGGCAACAGATTAAAACGAACGATACTGGTCAATCTGAGTTCGGTAAATGTTTATAGATATTGTGGTCAAGCTACCGTTTCCGACACCCGAGCGGCTGCCGAATCGTGCTGGGCGAACAGGTTCCTTTCTCGTTGAAATCCTACCCATGTTTTGTTCTTTGTACCAAGATTATATCACTGATGTAGGTGTAGATGGGTTTTTTTGGGTCCGCAAAGTACGGCACCCATTTAGAAAGGAGCCCAATATCATGAAGATTAAATTGAGAGCAAAAAAATGTTCAATAAAAATGCTTTACCATCATCTAAAATTGCATTTTTTTAAAATCGTTCACTCTTTCTATGTGCTTAGATGCCTGGTGCATGTTGCTACGGCATTAGAGACAAGTCCTAGTAAGAACAACTGGGAAGGAATGTCTGGTTTAAATTGGAGCCGAGAATATCTAATCAATGCCCGGTCACGGTGCAAGGGATACGAATTAACCAAATTTTCCCATCGATATGATGCTAATCTGCCATTGTCCAAGGACATGCGTTCCCGGGTACCTTGGGCGAAACCCAAGATGGCAGGTAGCAAAGCAGTACAAGCCTTTCGTACGAGTGTTGCTTGTGGCTTGTTGGGGATGGAATGTGCTGTCGAATGCACCAAAGCCCGCTTGACGGTTTAGCCAACCAGACACCCATACGCACCTCGGACCCGAGCTGAATTACTGCATAGGATTTAGGCTGCGGCACTACTGCCGGGTTGTCCACTGTGGATTATTGTGGCCCGGGCACCGGCACTGATGCGAAAGCTTTCCCCGGGTGAGATTGGATTAAAATGGAGATTTAGACGCTTGGGAGATTTAGCTCGCTCCGTACGCTGTACCTTGATTGTACGTTTAGTTTAAAACAATTACACCAATCCCAACGCATGGCAGCAGAGGATACAAGCTATGAAGAGTGGAAGATTAGAATTAGAATGAAGATTACGACAGGAAGGAATGATTCGAACAAGTGACAGGTAAAGGTATCTTTTTTAAACACTGCTGCAAAAGATATCTTCTAAGTAATTTTGATGGAATTTGCTGTAATTGAATGTAATTCGTAACTTTTATATTAAATTTAAACCTCTTATTCCTTGATTATCCTTTCAGCTCTGTCGCCTTTGTATTTTGTTTTAGTTTCCTAATTTAATTAACAGTTTAGGATTTAGTTTGTTTAGTTTATTTGTGTACATAATTTTAATGATTCACTTTATCCTTTTCTGTATTCCTGTTCTATTCTTTGGTCTTTAGTTTTAAGTTTGTTTTCTTATATTTTCTTCATCCTCTTCTAATTTTATTTAATTGTTTTCATGTTCATAGGAAAGTGTTTATAGTAATGTTTTTATTTTTATCATTTCAATATACATTTATTTCCTGTACTTTTACATAATTTATCGTTATTTATCTTTATTCATCGTTACTTATGTTGTTTTTATTTTCTCTTATATTTCAGATTAGCGGAAACTTATATTTCAGATGTAAGACCATGACAACGACCTGGTCAAGAATATAAAATTTAAAAGTAACTTAGTAAGTAACACACACGATTGCCCCATCAATTGCACGGCTTTACGTGTTATCTACATTGATGTACTGCAAATTTTAATGTACAATAAACACATAAACAAAGTGCATGAGCTCAAGTGAAAAAAAACGCACAAAACACTCACAAAAATCTCGCACAAAGTAAAAGGAGTCATAAAAAAAGCACAGCAAAATCCTCAAATCCTCTGCAATGCAATCGAAAAAGAGATAAAACTATACCGCCCGAGGCAATAGCTCCCCACAAACGCTAGAGCACACCGGTTGAGCAAGGTTGGGTGTAAAATCCTTTTTGTTGTTGCCATTTTTCCCTCCAATTTGCGGTGGTTTGGAAGTGCGACAGCACGGCGGGCACATCGGCGCATCGGTAGACGATACGACCGCTTTTGCCGTACACGAGCAGCAGTAGCACCCAGATCGGAAAGAAACAATTTTCAAAGAAACTGATTCCGATTTCATCTTACCGTTTGGCGTACCCCAAGTGTGATTTGAAGTGGGTGTCCTTTACACGCGTATCGGTACGGTATAAAGCGGCAGAGGTAACTAGAACCTCGCAACAAGGCCAAGCAATACCGCTTGAAGCTCGGAGTCGCTTATCTTCCGTGCCTTCGTTTTTCAGCTCCGTTGGAAACAGACGCGCTGTGTAAAGAGAAACCCCCAAACCCCCGGCAAAGGTAAGTTTCAAACAGGGAAAAGAAAGCAGATACACACACACACACACACACACACACACACACACACACACACACACGAATAGAAGGAACCGTATAAAAGAAAACGCCCGGCTTGATAAGAATACGAATGAAAAAGTTTACCGTTTCCGGTTGGAGGGTTTTTAAATCTTCTGATAGGATATATATATTCTTTCCTTTTCTCCACTCTTTCTTGTGCCATCCTAGGCATGCACGTATGACGCACTGGGGAAGTGTCCCGTGTTCTCGACATGAGTCACACGTTTTGAGTAGCGAAGAAAAAAAGGATGAAAAATCCTCCCCCGATTGCACTGCACTGCGCTCCAGCCCAAGCTCTATTTTCCTCGACGATCCCACACCAGAAGCGTTCGAGTGCACTTTTCCCATTTCCAAAAAAAAGGGATGGAGAGAAAAAAGAAAAGCTGTGGCTAAACTTCATCTACGAGAGCAACAGGAACCGGTTGAGTGAAACAATAAAACCATACTCCAAATCCGATAAATAGTTGGGCTGGGATTTAGCCTAAGCTTGCAGGACGCGTACCGAATTCTTGAATTATAGTTTGCCGAGCGCACGAGAATAACCATACCTTCTCTTGGGCAAGTGACTTGCGAAATTTAATGCATTTTGCTTGGTTTCATACTTACGTTGAAATGGTGTGTGTGTGTTTTTTCTCTCTATCGTGAGCATCTACCCTGTGTTGTCTTGTCGAGACTCTAAGAAATACATTCCAATAATCCCCTGTTCGATGTGCACCCGGTACAAATAAAAGCCCCAATCAATTCAATTCTCATAAACAACTACAGCAACCGGTATGTAGTTGTTCGATCAACTCGGTGGAAAATCCATAATCCACTTCTACGAAACTTTCCACAACTTCTTAAAGACCGACCGGGGGGGGGGGCGGTCCTGAATTATACCACCACGTAACCAACCTCGTGCAACATAAATACCACACCATCCACCAGCAGCACCAATCACGCTGAGCCCAGTTTCGAACGATTGTAGTAATCTTCCGTTTACGATCGAATGATTATTTATCGCTCGATAGGGCTACCTCTACCAACAAAAAGGAACGTGCTGCATCGCTGGCGACCGGCTCGCCAAACGCGACATCTTTTCCGAGTACATCCTTGGGTTGCGATTTATTGATGCGGATTTGCGCCGGTCAGTCAACCCGGCAAACGAGGGGGGAAGGTGGGACACGCAACGCCGGACGAGATGGACACCGGGTGGATCTTTCCCGTTCGATTATCGGCATTGGCAGGAATCAAATAAGAAAACCAATCGAAATGCTAACTGTGCCATTAAACAACAAACGGTCGGACCCGCCGGCCGACCGGGCACTAATCGGTAAATCCACCATCGACAATCGTTACGGGGCAAAAGCTTTCGGGGCTTCCGGTACCGGATTTCAAGCCTGTCAAAGTTCGAGATTTCAAGCCTGATCCTGTGCGGGTTGCGTGGAGTGAGAATGGTTTAGTGTTAGCGTCTCAGCGTAACGTGGGCCGGATTTCCGTAACGGTCAATTAATCCCACACTTTTGTTCTCTCTGTTCCGTTCAAGAAGATTTTGATCGGGAAGATGCGTTTCATTGATTATTTCTTGCAAAGAAGGGTATTTTTTTTTATTAAAGTACCGATTGTTAGTAAAATGTTTGTTTTACTAAATATATCGAATATCGTAACTGTCACAGGAAAAAGTAACGCAACACAAACACTGAATTGCATAACTTTGGGCGCAACCATTTCAAACAGCTGAAATATTTCAACGTTTCATTATCGAGTTTGAAAATTGAAGACGTATGCACTTTATCCTTCAATATAAAACAGTATTCATCACTAAATTA
>STHB01031061.1:0-10639 GCA_018908115.1 Anopheles rivulorum
TCTTTGCCGTCACTGTAACCGATTTAAGATCGACCTCGAGACATTTTGTAGTCGATTATCCCCACCAAGACGAATTAACCCTACTTTCTACGAGTCAACTTCACTTGGTTTAACTGTACGATTCATAACCGTTCATAGCATGAATTCGAAACGTACGTTTTAATAATGAATCCTGGCCCATCCAGTGATCGCATCTGATTAGAGGAGCTTTTATTATTTAGAGGAGCATGTGTTATCAGATACTACGCGATTCTCTCGGATACAAAAGTAAACTTCTATGTAAGGTTGTCCAGACGATTATTGAGATCATCTGACATATGTACAGCGAGTGAATATAATTTACTATTTAGTATAATAATAATCTGTAACTATAGTAAAATTCAAGTTTAAAAATGATTAAGAAAACATGTTTTTACATGTTTTACTAACAAGAAAATAGTAGAGAATGGAATAATTTTGCATTTACTGTCACTCCATTTTTGTGTAGAAATTTGCTTGGCTGCCGAGTATTTTTCAGTCTCTCATAATGAGCCTCTCGACTCGATGAGAATGCCTCGCAGAAATAAAAATATAACAATATCTTTTGATGCACTGAATATATTAAAATATTGAACTAAATTTTTAACTTAACGATTATTTGAAAACATATTTCAAAATGTTTAAAGTCATTAAACATATAACCAATTACTTACAATGTTAAACTAGCAGTTCTTATCATTCAACAAATTAAATATACCGTAAACCACGATAATCGATGGTAAACGGTATGTGCTACTGACAGATTTTCTATCTACCAAACATCAGCAACAGCACCGTTTTCATTTTTCGGTCAGAGAATAACGCAATGAAACAACCCAAAGGCGTGGTTTACGAGTTGTTTCGTTGTGTCCAGTGCATGCAACATTACCACATCAACGAAAAAACCCACCAACAAAAAGCTCCACATAAAGTTTTGCTCGTTTCGTCCATTTCAGTGGACAACGTGCGAAGAATTTGCGATTATCCTGCAACTCAGTGCCTGTAATCTTTTTCGGGTGGCCAACATTGGCGAGGACGTGCTTTTAGATGTTCAACGTTTTATTACCATTTTGTGTTGGGATGGTTCTGACAGAGACTCGAATAAGCAGTACCATAAAGAACTATTTGTGATAATGATTGTGCTATTAAGTGGTTAAACATCCCTAAGTATACCTCAATATCATAGTGATTTTTGAAAAATGGTACAAAACGATTACACCCAGGATCGAATATGTGTTTCGTCTTTCCAGCGTAAAGTATTTTTTGGATCCTGTATCTAGCCGGGAAAGCTTTTGCGTTCTCGTGGCGCTCCTGCATGTTGATGGGGTTACAAAAGAAGAAAAATCACTTACCAACATCAGGCAATAACCATAGTAACAACGACCCTTTAACATCCATTCCGGGCAACGGCACATTATTCATCGTCAAATCAAATTACCACATAATCAAATCAACCTCGAATGTACATCCTTTCGCTGATCGTGTTTTGGAGCCGTTAGCTGCTTCCTTTAGAATAGGTATTTTTGCATCATCACCGAGCCGAACCTTTTGTGTGTTTATCATTTTTCCCCGACTTTTTCGGTTGATTCATGCGCACTGACCAATCGATCATAATTGAAGTTTAGTCATGCGAACGAACCATGACATTACTCTTGGCGTAATATTCGCTTTTGCGTTTAAGATGTCTGCTCGTAAGTGTTCTTCATTTCCCGGTCGTTACCGTGACGCTGGAGCAAACCAGAAATACCCACCAACGTTGGAAAGTTGGAACCCAAAAGGGAACCATGCCAATGTCTGTTTTGTTGTCGTGTCATCGGCACGTAGTGCGGTGCTTAAACAAGATCATTCCTAATGGTAAAAATGGTTGATAAAAAAGCTTCGTGGAATGGAATTTAAGTTGATCCAAAAACGGTCCAATAGTCGCAGGAACACAGCTGCAAATTGCCTCTGGTCCATAATATAGCAACTAAAGTAAGACCTTTTCGAATATTGGTGGGATAAGCAGGGAATCAGAAACGAGAGCAATGAAACGATTTAATCTCGTACTGTACATTAATCTCTTTCTGAAGTAAATTGTTTTGGGTAAGTAGTGGGGTTATTGGACTGGACATGGTTTGTGAAGGAATTTTTTTTTCTTCAGAAAGCTACAAGCATTTTGGACTGATTTCAATCGTCTCGAAAAGTATGTTACCAAAAAGTGGTCAAAATCAAAAAAATATAACTATAATATGATAGTCACACGAACATGGATAAATGATATGAAGAGCTCTTTTACACACGAACTAATAAACGAATTAGCAGTTTCAAAGTTACATAGCTTTCATTATTAGGAACAGCTTTAAGTTGGGCATGTTAAACATTCAATTTAAATTTTAATTAGAACTCTTTTGTGGTACTTTTGAGCGTGTCATTTCATACAAGAATATGATTTTGGGCGGTACTTTGGTATAGGATCAAAATGGTTTGATTGGTTGGATGGTTTGGTTTGAGATCAGCGTCGCTAACACCTAAACCACCAAGCCGTAGTTTCAAATTGGTACAATACGTTTACATCACTTATTGTGTTTTAACACTTTGTATTTAATAAGGTTTAAACACTTATACAGTTTAAAACATATTTTCCCCAAAAAATAAGCGCAAAGCATAGTAGAACGAAGCCACAATAAACTTTTAATATTTCATAACTTTTTTTTGTAAGAACGGAACAGGCCGTATTAGAATACTGCAATACTTGAATTATGAACAAATTTTGTGGGGAAAAGGTTCAACTTCAATACTCACTCGCATAAATGGAAACAAAACAATATCCTCCTTCCATCATTTACAAGATCATGCAATGCCAGATCTTCAGAATATTAAGCAATAACAACGCTAACGCCTAACGATAAAAAAAACCATCTTGCCGTTGCAATCAAACCCGCGACCCATATGAGCATTTCGACATTTCAGATCTTCCTAGCCTGCAACGTCATGAGCATGCTTTCGAGGAATATGCCACTTTTCCTTGCATAGGATGATGTTGCTTTCATACGAAATTTCCTTGCACAGTTTGTGTTTGTACGGTAGGAAAACCATTAAAAACGAACCTTGCCGTGGGGAGTGGGTAAAATGAGAAGAAATAAAATAAAAAAGAAACATCCTCTACATAGTTGGTAAAAAGTATTCGGAATCAGAGCCGTCTGGTGTTTGCAAACACTTAGCAGAATGTTCATGGATCGAATTGTTTGCGAATGAAATGAAGTTTGTGCTGCAGGATCGATCGAAGAGACGCAAGCAAGCAAACACTTTTTGAAGTAGACATTTTCCAGTCCCTAGACCTTGTTACACGTGGCAATGTATACTAAATTGAAATTTTTGGTGGCATAGGTTGTATCGATTACTTGTTTCGTTTTAAACAATTTTTATAAATAATTAGCTTTTTTAATCGCACTTGTTTACATGATCTGCAATTAGCTTTAACAACCCATTTATTAGCTAATAGCCTAGCTAAAACTGTTCTAATTCTTGTATTTCTAAATGCTGCATAACTCAACTCACACTCCTTTAATACTCCACATCGTCTAATAAAATATGCATCTTAAGCGATGTGAAACTGTTGCTACCGAGTTGTTCCGTTTGCATCGCAACGATACAAATCGTCATCTTGCGTGTTTATTTGATTTCGGTACCCGGTACCGAAAACAGCGTCTCGTTGGCACATAGCAACGACGAGAGTACACAATACCGCAGCATAAAGCATGCAACATAACGTGTGTCTGTAGAATGTTTGTTGTGGAGCGCGTGAAAAAGCCGAGAATGCTGGTGGGATGCTTTCTTTAGCCCCATGGAGTTTTATGCAGACGTTTTGGTGAAAAAGAAAAAAAAATGTTACTGCTGAAAGTTGATAATATTTACAGCAACAGAGAGCAAAAGGAAAAGAAGCAACATTCTTCTGCAGCAAGTTGTGGATTCTTTTCCATTTTTCCAGTTTAGTGAAATTGTGTTTAAGCCCTCCAGCTTAACACCCCAGCCTTAAACCGATGCTTTGGGAAACGAAAAGCATGAAAGCAGATTGCATTATATGTTGCGCTTTAAGCCGGTACATTAGTGGGTTACCGGCAATGGGGTTATGATAATTGCATCTAAGTGCTACTGGCGTTCGGACAGTGGACACCAACTAAGCCACCGCAGTGGACGTAAAGCGTACGTTCGAGTCCCTTTTTTGGATCGCTTAACAAAAATAGTATTCATAAACCTTGAGCAAATAAAAAAAAACTTGTGAGCTTCGTTTGCATGCACACGCCGGTTGAGGTGTGTTTGTGTCCTTGTTCTCTTATCACTGGAATGGTCCCACTATCAAACCACCGTCCCGCTGAGTGGGTGAGTAGGATAATAAAATGTATGCGGCAAATCATGACGAATGTAATTGCCATACTCGCACAATACGGCTAGCCAAACCGTGCCTGGGTGAAGTTGTTGGGATGTTGGAACACTCATCTTTTATGTCCTCGTTTGACGCTCATGCTCATGCAATATGCAATAGCAAGAGGCATTCATTCGCAACGATGATCAGCTTGTCCTGGAGTGATGGTCCTTTCTTTAGCGAAAAAAGGTTAAAAAAAGGCTCAAAGAAGGATGTGTGGTTGCATTAATGTGTGGCTAGTAGTAATTCAAATACACACACGTGACACGTTATTGTGTTTCATAAAGGGGGTTCGCATAATAAGCCTGAGGCTGTCACAACTAATGCAACGAATAGCCTATGGCGGTGTAGTTGCATGCATTTACATGTAATTTAGGGCCATATTTTGTGAGCAGTCACACTATTTTTTATCGAATGTTGAATATTGTGGACTTGTAAAACATAACCTATTAATGCCGATTCTCGTGTTAGCAATAAGCTTGCTGTAGTACGCATTAACGGTTATCAAATTAAAGCTGTTTTATTTCTTATTTAAAAAACGTAAAAAAATGCAATGAAAATAACTATTTATCTTCAAGGAATACGAATGGTTGGCTAATTAATTGATTTGATAATATGATTTGATTAGTTTACTTTATCAGTTTGTTCAGGTGCTTTAAGTGCATTAGCAGGTTTGGATTTGCTTAGTATAAGTTTATCTTTAGTTTTAAATTGCCATGTCAGGCTTATATCCCAAATTTATCAATATTTCGATTAGCATATAATGGTATGTCGAAAACTCCCATAAATCGGTCAAAAAAATTAATATTTACATGATTTAAGATGTGCTCAAACTAATTTTAAAAGAACTTTCAAATGAATATACGCTTTACATATGAAAATAAAATAAGAATTTACAACACTACGCCCTCATAAAGTATGAAGTTTTTAGTAAGTATGTGTAAAAAAACAAATAGTGATATTCCAGTCTCTAGGGTGTTAAATAAGATAAAAAATAATACATCTTGCAGAATAAAGATTTTTTTATATTCCTGACGTTCCTGGAGCATCCTAACATTTGGTAACTTCCATGTGTATGTATATGTATCAACGATGCTTATATGAAAAGAACATAAATTCTGATGCACCATCGGTTAATATGTTGAGCAAGGACTATGTCAACTTGTATATTTGACAACTGAAAAAAAAAGTGAAAAATAACTTAAACAAATCGTGTCCTTTAAAGGACCAGCTACTGAAGAAGAATACGAACTACAAAAGTTGAAGAATTTTGAGTCATCAGCACCTTGTCGATCGTAACGTATGATCGCAACAATAGAGCATTTAAGATAAGTTTCGGGATTTTGAAAACTCTAACTTTGTAAGCTTGATTGACTCTATTTACGTAGGATATGTTATTCTCAGCTTTTGATTTTGATCTTTTATTGAAAAATTCATGTTGAAACTAAATTTGGATCAATTCGACGTCTTTCGAATTTTCGGTATAGGTAATGTGCTGACTATGTGATGTTGCGTGCGTGCGGTTTATGATGTGATAGCACAATGTCTTGGTATACAAATTCAAAACTAAAATACCAATATTGTAACCGCACGGTAGCAAACCTTCCAACGCAGACATTTCGATTGTTGCAACAGAACACGATCATACGTTTCAGGCCTAATCAGCAAAACACCCACCCACAAAACCGCATTTCCCCTTTATCTATTTGCATTTATATTAGATTTTATCATTTTCCAACTCAGCCCGTATCTAGCTAGCACGGTTCACAATTTTGTCTAGCGGTATTGTTAGCGACTCTTCCATCCCCGAAATCTGCACCAAGATAGTGGAAACCCGCGTTGGTTTATCTACAATTTCACCCGTTTATCTTCATCCTGCAAACGACTGAGCCGGCTGAATTATGCTACCAGTTTCGTACCAGTCACTGACACTGTGTGCAAAAGTTCAGCCAGGCAAACTTGTTTCCAATTAAAAACTTGCCATCCACTTGTGCCTACCGGTACCGGTACCGACGGTGCGGTACTAGGCTATTCATTCTAATTATGATTGCTCAAACGACCCGTACCGAGTCCTCGGGTAAGAAGTTTACGGTTCTTTAGAATCGTACCAAGTGCTAAAAGGGGGCGTCATCTTGCATCTCGTTTCCTGTTTCCCGTGTGATAAGAGCGTAAGAATGCGTTATTTACCAACAGCGTCTAGCACTGTAGGAACTTCGATTTTTTTTTGGTCTAAGAGTCTAGCTTTTGGGGTTCTACAACGTTCAGCAACTAGTACATCTTAGGCTTTCCATCTACTAACGCTACCGTCGTCTTAATTATCGTTAGGAAACTGGAAAAAAGGCCTCTCAAACAGTCCAATATAATAGGTCACAAAAGCAAGCATCCAACACATCGAACCTCCGTTTGAACCGTAGCTCTTATTGTTGGTACTTTATCCTTGCATGAACAATGCATTACCGTTTGCTCCGGGCCACAGCTGGATGGATGGGTGTAGCCTTTTGTCTGCAGGGAAGTAAAGGCAAGCTGCACTTGAATGGAATACAATATATTGGCACAATTCTCTAAACAATTTCCCGCCTGTCACTGCAGAAAACCGAGCAAACTCGATCCTCGAACTTTAGTTAATGGATTCGAGCTGAAACTTTTAGTCCGATCGAGTTGTTTGTGATTGCAGAAGCATATTGTATCGTGCATAAAGTTTTAAGTGCGCTGTCACACCTATCTGGATGAAATTGCAATGCTCCATTGTTGTGTTTGGCCATAATTTATCATTTACTTGGTCAATTTCGTATATCCTTCGGGAACTGGTTGGCGCAAAGTTTCACTTTTTGAATTTACCACATTATTCAAACTTATCATGAATTTGAAATTCGTTACTTTAACAACGTTACTTTAAAAAAACATTGTTAGTTAAATGGTAAAAAAATCCAAACAAAGGAATACATCACATACAGGCCAATTTTAAACAATATATGGCAGGCAAACTCCTGCCTATTGTTTCACTCTAAATAATGCGTTTTCCATGGGAACACACCACTACAGGAAATGATCTTTTCCTCCCGCTGTTCCAATCAGTCACATCACTTTGCTGACAATTCTCGTCGGAAATTGATCGGATGTCAAAACATAGCCAAAACAACAGTGTCACCACTGTTTCCGACAAATGGTGGTGAAAAAGGAGATTGGCACAATTTCATCAACACCACAACCCATTACCGCCCGTATCAGTCATCAAAATGCCATCAGTTGGGTTGTGAAACGAAAATGGCAACAATCGATCGATCGGAACAACCGTGGTTTCACCAACCATCCAGGCACTGCCGTGCCTTACCAGCTTCCACAGATAGAGAATCGATGAAAAATGAAGCGGAAATGGCGAATGAATATTTGATTCGTGGATTCGTGGTGTTCCGGTGCGTAATTCAGTTATTTTATGTCGCACGATCTTCCCGGTGTGATGTGTTTTGTTTGTGTGTGTACTAGAACATTTTATCGATCCCGGTTACGCGACCGAAAGCATACGAGAGGAGGGCGCGTGGAAATTGCTTTAAATTTTAATGTTTCCATCCATTGCCAGCGGCCAGGCAAGACCTCGATTAATTGGATTGTATTTGGGTGGGCAACAATGCCTGTGTTGTGTTGGGTCGGATTTTGTTCCTGCGCATATTTGCCCAACATGTTAAGTGGGATGCAGATACTACAAACACGATATGGCAACTGTACAAAATGGTTGCAGCAGGCTGGGTGTACAAAATTAATGCTACCCAAAACGATTGCATGGCTTACTGTATTCGGCAGTGTAAAATTTATTCATACTCACAGCAACATTGGCAAAATGTTCGTAAGTTAATCTGCGAGCCGACGTGAAAGCTACGGGTTAATCCTTCTATCAAGGACATCTGTTTGTGTTTTTCTTTCTCCGCTCGTGTCGTGCCATTTTCATTGGCACAAGGTTTTAAAACAAATTAATTTCCCATCAACCCATCCTTCGTTCATTCGCTAATGAATTAACTGCTTGCTTCACTGCATCAGCTATAAAGGACAAAAACAAAACAAAGCAAAAAAAAAAAACAAGCATTTGACCGTACCATCCGGACGTTTCGGACCACTGTTCCCGGGTATTAAGGTTTCGTGACATTTTCACACCTTCACCAATGGTCCATTATCTGATTAATTTCCTCCGAAGGATAACACGCTCTAATACCTTTCTGGAAACTTTCTACCGGCCTGTCGGAGAGAAGATACCGTTTCGGTAGCGTAATGATGACCTGCCAGACGGTTCTGCATCCTTGTGGTAGACTACTTACCCATCTGGTACTATCAAGTGCCTTTCACCTAACCGAACCTTGCCAAGAACCCATTTAGAGAAAAAAGTGCACAAAGAAAAAAATGTTTAAATGAAAAAAAGAGAAAACAACGTTACTCGTGTATGTAGCCGATGATTGGCAGGTGGCAGGTGGAAGAATCGCTTCACTTCATCCAGAACGCAATCGTTTTTCTCCTTCGCAGCACAGCTCTTCTGAAGCGTGAAGATAGCATGATAAAACATCCAAAAGAAATGGCTTTTCTTTAAATCACATTCACCTCAAGTGGGACAGATGTAGTAACGCTCAACTGGCATTGGATACTGCATTGCTGGATTTGCTAGAAGCGGCGAATAAAGGTATATAAACCGGCGACAAACTTATTGCATTAATAAGTAATCAAATTCAGCACCAAGATGCCATCGAAGGAAAGATTATAATCGTACCACACTTTTCCTCTTTCATTCAAGGATATAGACGACGTGATGGTGTGCTGGTTCCGCTATCATCATTCGATACGTTCGTAGTTGTTGTTACCAGTTGCCATACGTGTTCGAACGAAACTGGCATCACACATTCCAGTTCACCCTAACGTTAATCGCATTAGGTATTATTTATTACACTCTAACCGATCAATGAAGATGGAGTGTCCGAAGGGCCACAAACCCGTCACAGTGCATTCATGTGTTGGGCAAAAAATTATAACCTATGTGTTTTGGCATCGAGCTTTTTCGTTGGTATAAATTAGTTTAGCTCGCTTTCCCTTCTGAAAGCTTTAGAAGATGTTTGAGTTGAAGATTTCTAGACACAAAATTTTTGTTTAAGTGTCTCAAGCAAGAAAGAGACTTTTACATCTCAAATATGTAATATTATTAAACTGAATTATATTGTTTTGTCACTTCATTTGATGTACAGACTACTGAAATAATTTATTTTTTGAAATTATATTTTAATTTCGGGGCGGCGCTAATCCCAACACGACCGGACCGGGTTCAAATCCCATTCGGTCGATTCCATCGTAGCATGGTCTGACTAGCCAGCTACGTGGTAAAAATTGTCTAATACGGCCTGGTCCGTTCTAACATAAATAAAAGCACAATATTTTATCTTGATTTATGTTTCTTTTATGTTCCTGAATTCTGAATTAAATCTTTAAGCTTATGCTAAAGCAAATTCAAAGCAATATGAAACACAAATTTTCTTTCAAAGCTTCGCTTTAAAATTTGTGCCCCATCTTCATCGTCCTTTTTACCCTTGCCCTTTTTGTGGGAAAAGCCCAGAAGGTGTATTTTCCGTTCATCATAATTAAGGCATTTCCCTAAGGTACGTCTGATTACTACAGTGGCCTGAAGCAAACACAGTCGGTTAGCTTTCCCGGCCTGGTATACATTCCGTAGGAAAGTGTAGCATTGTTTACCACCGCGTCATCCACCGCCCAACCACGGCACTTTGTACGGATAGCATTACAATGCTCAATGACCGGGCGTCTCCATTGCTCTGCGACGCCTTCGCCCTACAAGCGATTCGTCTAGTTTGCCCTTGTATCTGTACCATTAATTATAATCATACCAATCCATTCCGAATGTGAACGGTCACCATTGTGTGCGCTAGCTGCTGGGGAAGTATTTCCGTTCCGCTACAGTACCTACGGGCATGGACAGAGGCATGTCCGGCGGCGACGGGAGAACCGAGTCAAACACGTGCCCAAACCAGCAATGAATTAAATGCTTACCAACATTCCATCGCACTTCGGTTGTCAAAGCTGTCGGCCGATGATTGATTGAATGGTTTTGGGAAAATAACTTACCGTTGTTTTTCTTTTTTTATTGCTGACCAATAAAACAGCGCCTACTGGGTGAGAGTATGGTTCATACTTTCGCCATCCGCAACACTGTCACGTGTTTATGGAGAACAG
>STHB01031072.1:0-10638 GCA_018908115.1 Anopheles rivulorum
TTACTTCATTCCAGCCATTCCGCGTTAGTGGATGTGCGTGTGTGGCGTGTACGTTGTGTAAGTGTGCTCGTTCGCGTTCTCGTGTGTGTGTGTGTGTGCGAGTGGAAAATTTTCAGCACACGAAAATAAAAAAAATGGTTTAAATAAAAAATAAAGTAATATGTGCTACACAATCTAGCAATAACCAAAAAAAAAAAAAAAAGGATCAAAGGCGATGGAAAGTGTTTGGCGCGCGAAGTGTGATGGTTTAAACCGTGCAATAGAAACGAAAATTAAGTTTAGTGTAGTGTTTAGTGGAGCGTGATCCAGTGTGGAGTGTCTGGGCGGAAACACATCCTAAAAGAGGTAACAATCTGAGAATGCTTCATTGCTCGTTAGCAATGCTTGTTTCGGGGTTCATTTGATGTTCCCTCTTCGGGTTTAATTGCTTATTTTATTCGAAAATAGGAATTGTAAAGGTTTGCCGTTATGGGAGCTTTACTGTTAAAATTTAAATAATTCCTCTACAGGACCAGGGGATGGGTTTTTTTTATCTTAAATTTGATGTTAAAATTAAGAAGTTTTACCATGCACAAACATCACTAATTTTCAAATATGTACAGCTGATTTATGCTCCTTACTAAAATGACAATTTACTAACCAATAAAAGCCACTCTAAAAACGCTTGTTAGTTCCACGCTTGACAGTTCCAAAAAAGGAACTGTTTACCGGAAATGCAACAAGAACTTTTCTCGCTCGTTAGCATAGCGCTCGCCTCAACTGTAACAGCTTTTTTAGTAAATTTTTCCCCAGATTTTCTCGCCTCTCTAGCATTGCCAAACAACCAAAAGGGTGAGAGAAAACCACGAAAAACTCCACCCTCCCGCCCATAAAATACGGTCAAAAATGAAAAAAAGGGATCTTTCATTCAAATTAAAGTCCCTCCCACCTCCCCCCCCCCACACACCCCACACACACACACACACACGCATCGGTGACGTTTGGACCACGTGCACGCGGTGCAATGAAAAATTGTGGCAACGGCGCGATGACAGTGTTTAATTAATTTTTAATGGTACACGTCGGTATTGCTGGTGCTGGCCGCCCCAATGGTGCCAGCCCCCGGGAGGGTGGGCCCTTGCTTTCGATGATGCATTGCATATGGTACCTTTCTTTGTAAGCATTCTCCCATTATTGTTGCCACGGGTGGGATTAAAAAAAAACGGTGCTCCCGTAGCAGCTTTTTCGTTGTTTGGTATTTAAGCCTAATTGCAATAGCGATGTTGGCAGGACGGAAATCGAAAATAAGTAAAAAAAATGATCCCATCTTACCACAGCCAAACTAATCGCACACACACACACACACGCATCTGGAAAAGGACGGTGAAAATCACATTCTACCGTCCAGCGACGCAGCCACGCGACCAATCCAGAGTGGCGAGAGTGTAAAACAACGCAGCAGACGTGATAAAAACTTTGTCTCCATCAAATACACGTTCCTGGTTCACCTGGTTTGCCATGTCTTTTCTTTTCTTTTTTTTTTGTTGGTGTATGCGTGGCCAAGCTGTGAAGGCTCACCGTAAAGTAATGTTGGCATCCGGACAGCAAAAAAGAAAGAAAAGAAAACACACTCCAAACAAACGCCAAAGATGGCGAAATGTGGCTTCGCCGTTGTCGTCGTTCAAAAAGGAAAACGTGGCAAGAAAATGATGCTTTTAAAATTTACCGCCATCATTACTTTCGGCGGTGCCCCATATCCCTTGCTCCCCACTACCCACTCGCGAGCCCCCCCCCCCTTCCCCCACTCGTTTCTTCCTTCCCTTTCCTCCACCCATCACGGTCTTCTCGGCCAAAGTCGCGGTTTGTTGCGTGTTTTCAACGAGATTGTTTCTGTTTAGCGGCACCAAACGCGCGAAACGGGCCGTCCTTGAAAAAGAGGGGGCTTCCAAGTGTCCGCCTCACTCCCACGCACTAGAGATATCGGTGTGCGCGATTCTGTGTGTGTGTGTGTTAAGATTTTTTGTTTGGTTTTGTTGTTAGTGAGGAATTTCGTTAAGGCGAAGCATCATCAAACGCGTTTGCCATTTTCACCGGCCCTGGGGCCTACCCCAGGGGTGGTGGGTGGAAAAGAAGGAAGGATGGTGAGAATTTCGGTGGAAGTTGGGAAACCGGCACTATAGGTGTACACGGGCTAAACTTTGCTTTGCTTCGCGTTTTCGGCCGCCTTACACAAAAGCGTCTGTTTTTGGGGAAATAAACGCCACGCTTTAGACGCGCGATGGTTTTCATTTAATTTCCTTCGTTCGCCCAACTGCCCAAACTTGATTCGATCGACCAAGTCGGGTGGGTTGTAAGATGGCGCTAGGGGTGTTGATACGCTTGTCCTCTTCACTCCCTTCGTCACTCTGTTCCGCTTCCGGCAGCTTTATCGTTACTGATCCGTTGTACTTTAGCCTCCTGTGGGTGGATAGCGAGTCAGTGTGTGGGCTTGATGTTTTCCCATTTGATTGGCACATTTTTTCGCTTTGTCCATCTGTGTGTGTGTGTTTTATTGTGAAGAATACCAAGAAGAAGAGAGAGCCATTTTTTCCCATTTCCTTTTGTGACAGTTTTAACGCACCAATCGGTAGCACTGATGATCACGCGAACTTGGCTACACCTTGACTATGGATGCTACACAGCAAATGGTCGCGTAACGTTGATTAAAGCGAGAATTCACATGGATGGAGAAAAAAGCTTCTCTCCAAACAGCCTTGAGCCGTTTGGTTGTAAAGTTTTGTTTCGGTGTGAGTTCTGGTTCAGCTCGTTCGCGGGTAAATTTATGTTTCGCCCCCCCCCAATAGCATTACACAGGCGCTGGTGATATTTTGGCCACCCAGCAGCATCACATCATTTTGCAGAAGGGAAAATCGTTATCTTACGGCGTTGTTGGCCCACCTTCTTTTTTTCTCGGTTTCTTGAAAACCCGTCACAATGAGCTCGCTTTTATTCCTCTTGTGACGTGAAGGCACATAATCCAGCACTTCCGTTAATCATCTCACGTTGGCATGAGCACGGGCTGACTCGGTCTGATGTCAGTGTCATAAACGACACGTTGTGTGGTGTTGTCGCTGCTAATAAGAAACCACACACACACACACTCACACCCTCACATACAGACACATACAACCAGATTGCTAGGAACTGGAAAGGCTGAAACTGTTTATCTTAACGACGAGTTTTCTTCCGATTGTATGCTTGGTTGTCGAGAAAATGTGGAGCACCTTCAAATTAAGCGGACCATCCCGCGCTAAGACGACTTTGTTACAACCTACCCACACCGGGCAAGGGATGGCACAAAACTTCTCATCCACGGGCGGCACGGGACAAAAGCAGCGAAAGCGTCTAGAGTTTTGGCATATTTTCTAATTATGTTCTCCCATCGGAGCTTCACACACACATACACGTCGCATGTACGGCCACACCACACACACACCAGGCAGGATGGAACGTGCACCGAGTTTTAGCATATCAACATCAAAACAGATTAAATGGTAATGTTTGTAAAGAAAGTGACTCCGTCCAGGGTGGCTGGTGTGCGGCGAAAAGCGGGAAAAGCGATCAAATTCGTTCGGTATAATGAATATGTTTCACGGAGCGCAATGGTTTGGGCCTTTGTGAGCCAATGCTTGCCGGTACGCTTTTGCACTGACAGGCAATGAAGACGGCATCGGTTGATGCTGATGATGATGTCGTTGCGTTCCGTTGATGCGCTGTGAATGAGCAAGTACATTTAAATGCTTTACTGTATCGTTAGCATCATTGTTGTATACAAAAGAAAGCAGATTCTTAGAAGCGGGCAAAGATGTTATAATATTGGTTAGTATTTTAAGTACAATAGAAAGAAACGTTTACAATATTATGCAAATGCTCCATTATTAATTACTGCTTGGTGTGATGAAGGAGTCCCTGGAAGAGTCCATTGTCAAATATCATCAGTTGACAGTCCACTATTTCGTCCATTTCTACTGAACTCTCGAACACCGTTACGAATCCTCCGTCTATGAGGAACTCTTGAAAGTACATTATGGGCTAGGTCGTCTGGTGTCAATCTTATGACAGGACCCGCGTACCTCGCGAATTTATTTCGTTGTGTCTGTACAAACGAGGTCAATAATCATCCTGAGAATCTGCAAGAGAGTTTCACCCGTTTTGGACTACGTCCAAGTCTCAGAGACGTCTGCGAGTACTGAGACTACAAAGGTTTCATATAATCCTAGCGTCTCGTGTCGCGACAGATGTTCATTGCGAAGATGGTAGAGGACTTGACTGATTAATTGGAACTCAGCACTCGGTCGTGTTTCTCAACGTAAATGTTGTTTTCGGTGTTAACCTGTGTCCCAAGATGGCATACATGTTGGACGTTGTATATTATCCTTGTGCTGGTCAGAATTTATGATCTGCCACCATCTTGATTTTTGCTTTGTTAATCTCGCTCTAATGTATTGTCATTTTAACACCTGCTCAGTCATTTTGAAACCTTCTACTAAGAAAGATAATCGACAATCAACGATGTTTATATCCTCAGAGTATACTTGCATTTGGATAGACTTACAGAAGATGATCCTCATTTGTTCTCATGTTCTCATTTGTGAGTCACTGATGGCCTTTTCTAGCACTAGATTGAAGAATAGGCAGCATCTCCTTGGCACAGATTCTTGATGGAAGTTTGAAAGTTGTTCACAAGTTGTTCATTATCATTCTTACAGTTCTGGGCAAGCTACAAAACCTGGCTATGCTATCATACGCGACCTTGAAGTTAATAAAGAGATGCAAATGTAGAGTCAATTGCGAGAGGTCTTGTGATTGGTAGTCGACAAGTATCTTAAGTCAACATTTGTTTGGGAGGCCAGCTTTTGTCCTAGTTTTATGTAAATTAATATTTCCTGTTCAATTCAGGCAAACAAGTGTATAAATAGAGATATAAATCATTTTAGAACGTTTATATTATGAAAATTGTTCTATTGAAGTGGACCGTTTGTTCCCAGTTCAAACGATCCTTTGTTCGTCAAAGCTGACCATCTAAAGTGGGCATGCCAACCACACCTGCCGACACAGACCTGCTACACACCACAAAATCAGCAATTCAATTGAAACGCTCTGGTTACGCTCAGACCTTGTGCAGGGTGCTACTCCGGTCCCTTCAACCTGACCGTGCCTCGGGCCGTCAAACGCGAACAATGACGCCTTGAGTGGTTAACATTCATTTGATTTGATTTTCTACACTCATTTGCACCTTCGCTGCCATTTTCATAACTAGCCAGCTCGCCAGCCCGGAAGAAACTGGGTAGAACCTGGCGCTACCGTAATTAGTTCATTTCAATTTACCCCCTTTTATTTGCCGAGTGCTCTAGCATTGCTATGGCAAAGCATAACCAGAGAAGAAAAGCTCACCGTGGAAAAATGAGAAAAAAGGAAAAATCTACATCCATCCCGGGAGAACCAGTCCATCGGTGGCACGAATTACCGCTGTATATAAGGCTGCACCCAGGCACCATAGTGTTGGGCCACGTGTATTTGGCAATTTTCTCACGTTTCACAGCCACTCGACAGCACGGGTGCCTGGGTTGTAGTTGTCGATGTCGCTGCGCTTATACGCCGCCTCCAGTCCAACTTGTAACTCGGAAGTTGTAACTCGCATCCATTCCGTAGCAACCATTCCTTAGCATCCTTAGAACGAACCTCGCGTTCTGCGGGCCCCGGGTGTTTGCTGTAATGGCCCAAAGTTTCTTCAGCAACGTCACCTTGCGTCACCTTTCATCGGGTGGTTGGGGTTTTGGTTGAGTTCTATTTTTCCTTACGAAAGTGGGTGCTGAATGGTTACGGCTTCGCAGGGTCGTGTTTTTTTTTCTTGGAAAAAGGGAAAACCAAGTGGCGTCCGCCACTAGTTGTTTCCACCCCTCCAAAATTAACGCACACCAGCACGGCGACACATTCCAGTAATATTCAAATAAATTCCTAATTAAAGCAAAGCGCGTTCCGGACAACACAACCGTGTCGCGTGGAACGAGCTAGCCCCGTTTGCCTGGTAAACTTGGAAATTTTCCTTACCAATAGAGAACGGTTACGAAACGGTAAGGAGCAAAAATGGGTTCTCTTTCACCACGGGGGACGGTTGTGTGTAATGGGTGGTATGGACAGCAGGACTAAGCTACATCCGCATCCGATTCCGGCTAAAACCGGATCTAATTGTGCTGAGTGGTGTTCGGTAATGTTTTGCCGCAGAGTGCCATTTTTATTTCAATCAAGCCATTTGCTCGGTCGAACCGTACCGGCACACTGGGCCGGTCCTCCTCCCCACGAGTATTCCTCCCCTCCCACTCAAGGATGCCACCACCATGGCAGCCAGCTGGAGATTGGTTTATTTTCGGGGGACTGGCATGCCATGGCATTCGGGTTGAAGATGATTCTTTGTAGCAGACTGTGCCGCTGTGACGAAGTGGTTTGTTGAGTTCTTGTTTTGGGTTGGCGTTCAGGTTTTTTGTTTTTTGGTTCTTTCGGAGTTCTTCGTTTGCTTTCACGCTCAGCACGTAATGGAGCACCGTACCAATTGGAGACGCACAATGGAGATTGGGACGATCCGTCTCGTGTTGCGGTACGCTAGAGTACCGTGGGAAAAAACCCACCACGGCCATCCAATCCTTTTGGTTCGTGCTCTTTTGTGTTCGGTGAAGTTGGAACTGATGTGCCGGATGTGCGGTCTGCTCCGAATACTCGGTTTCGAATAGGAGAAAATGGAAATCCTTTCGTTTGCGTGTATGCTTCCTTGTCCTCTGTACTATAAAGCGGTGAAACAGAAGAAACGTGCCAGTGCCTGTATTTGGATTTTTGTATCGGACTTTTTTGTTTTGCTTCCCGAATGTCCGCCACAAAGGAAATCGATGCCAAGCCGGTACCACGATTGCTCGTTGGAATGTTGCAAAATGGCATGAATCTGTCGATGGGATGATCCATTTCGAGTCGAATGTGTAGCAGACACTGTCACTTGAACCACAATGTACCGAGCGACGGTTGACACGATAAATCGAATTAATCGCTGCTGCTGCTGGTGGTGCTGAAGCTGATTCGCCTCCCGGCCGATTTGCTCTTGCTGCTGATACCGTTGACGGTTTTTCCTTTCGGTCGCTCCCAATTCTTCCGAAAGTACCGGTACCATAAAGGCACTTGATAGAATTACTAATTCGTATTCTGCTTCCGTTGATCGTTTCCCGCTGCTTGGCGTGCTTTTAGTGCGCCGGAGAACAAGATCCCTTCAACGGTGTTTGAACCAAGGGGCGTGGAGTTGTTATTTTGTCCGAAATCAATCAATATTCCGAGTCATGCCTGCGTAATCCGGGTTGTAATTTTGTGTTTGCAAGCAGCTTTTTTGGTGATGTTTTAAGTGTACAGCGGCATTAGCAGTTCGGGGAGTTTTAAATTTACTTGGCCGGCAATAGTAAGTAGCGGAGCTAACTTTTAGCAACAATTTTAAGCGCCGTAGAAGCATGTTGGATTGCTTGGAAGAGAAACTCACGAGTATGCCTTTTTTAATTAGTGTTGTTCTTGTTGATTTTTATAGAAGAGTAAAATAGATAATCTGAGCGAATGTCTGAAGATTCTGAAAGAAAATTACTTCTCGAAGAAACTTTGGATTCTTGTGATAAATCCCAAGAATTTCCCAACTTCGATTGCAAAGACCACTTAAGTGAATATATTTTTGCAACTATTCTAGCTTACAACTCCAAGACAGTACAGCAAGTTCATTCACTTCAACTTAAAGATCCTATCAGAGTTATGTCCGGATGCAAAATGCTAAGCTGTTGAATCATCTTAATCTCCGACCAAGAACTACTTGATTTAATGCTCGTGCTCAATCAACGAAAAAACATAAAATGATGTAGTACTTCACATGAAACGTACGTTTGATAAAATCAGTACGCCGAATAGTAACACAACAGTGTAACATCCCATCCCAAGAACTCACTCACAGACGGCAAGACAATCACATCAAACGGCACTCGCAAAACGGCAAACGGTGGAGAAAAATAATAAGATAAGTGCTTAATTAGGCCACCATAATTGATCCTATCGGGGGGATCGCCAGCCAGAATCCAGAATGCTGCATGCATAATTTTCGAGTGGCATCGAAACGAAACATCTTCCCCAACGCTTCAGCGCAGCATCCGAACACATTCGTCTTTATGAAATTGAATAACAAGAGTGTAAAAATATTACTTCTCAAGTGCATGGCGTTGCTACTGAAATGTTTTGCCCGAAATGTTTCAGCCAAACAGTTCCAGGAACACTCATCTCGGGGGCCTGAGAGAAACAAACAAAAAAATGACGCCCAAAATCGTACCCAACCGTACCTGGAAAGATGGGAAAATGGCCGATGTAAGTGTGGCCCCAAAACAGAAAACTTTTGGTCGCTTGTACGCTCCCGCAGCGATCCGACGTCAAATAGGGAAGAATTATTTACGCTTCGAATTTTCTCGACAAACAACTGCTTGCTTTCTAATGACAGTACAACACCGTTTAATTCCAGTCAATTGCTTTTCATTTAATTAGTGGCCCGGGCAAGGTTCCCGGTTGAACGTTCCTGGCTGATGCTTGCTCAAGCATGGGACGCCTATTGAAGCATGTGTGTGTAGAAGTAATGTTTGGCATGAGTTTTGTAACAAGCTAGTGCCTTCGTCCTCTAGTACATGTGTTCAATTTCGGCATGCACGAAACGATGAATGACTCTAGAACTGTAATGGTGCTCCGTGGCGCAAAAGTTCCGTCAGACTTTCGCCGCATTGCCAAGGAAATGCTAACCCGTCCCACACAACAATGGTTTCTGCCCTTTGACAAACCGGTGGAAACCTTTCTATCACCGAGCAAACATCAAAAATTAATGTGCGACGCGCAGGGCCAAACGAAAAACGAAACCTTCCCTGGCAGGGCAGGTTACGTTTGGCTATTAGCGCTTCAATCGGTGTGCTAAGCTTCAATGAGGTGTGAAGTTGAGCGTGTTTAATCTTACACTTCCAGGTGAATTGTGTGTGTGTGTGAGTGTTACCTATGTGACAGGGTGGCGTTAGTACGAGCAGGGCGTGCGAGGTTAAAAGGAAAGCCGGCGAACACCTTAATTATGTAAAATACTACTTTAAGAGTACCGACACAAAGGGACATTGCAAAGAAACCTAACAATTACAACCTTTTTTTTTTGTCAGTGACATTGGGTGTGGTGGGCAGGTTTAACTGATTGGAAAAGTTCGGGCGGGTTTGTGTGTGTGTGTGTAATTTCCCATGTCAATCGTACTTCTGCGTTTCATGTGTTGAAGCGTTGTGGTCACATGCCAGGCCCTCCCAAAACGGTACACATCTGCCCAAAATTCCCAAGCACCATGGGCTATATCGCTGTACGAAATGCGATTATAGAAATATAAAGAAGCACCATTGAGCCTTACCCCTGCCTTCCATCCCTTCTCCCTTCCCTTTCTTCACCTTCTGCCAAAATTGATCCCCGGTCCGACCGAAAATCCGTAGCGGGAAGCGAGCTGACTTTACTTCGGTACACGCGCGCACCAGCGTACGCATGGAGTCCGGAATGGGGTGGAGAGAGAAAGAAAGCGAATGAAGCACGCTGAACATACGCATCGTTCCGCTAAAGGAAGCATGGGTTTGAGGGAAAAAAAAAACGAAAAAGCCATAACCCTGGGTCTTGAACCGGAGATATCCGGGCACCGCCAATCGCAGGTTTTCCTTCGCCCATGGCCCGAACCGTCGCGCAATACGACGGAATCCATTTTCCAATTTTCCCGGGGCTTACGCTCCGTGTCCCGTTGTCCCTGGGACTGTGCAAACAAACATACAAAAGTTATAATTTATATTTATCCGGCCGCTTGTGCTGCTGCTGCTCGAATGCGTACACACGTACGCCGGCGTCACATGCCCGGGCGGCTGTCACTCCCAGTGGAGATTGAAGAAGGCAGCGGCCAGCAAACGAGCCGGGCCCAAGACTGTTGACACAACAACCACCCAGGAAGGGATGGAGAGGAGTGGTGGAGGAAGAAGAGAAGGGAAGGGGGTGTGCGTTTGTGCGTGTGGTGCTGAAAAGTGGGCTTCATTTTCCAGTTTGGTGACTACCGTGCAGGCAAATTGGCAAAGAAAAAATCCCGTTCCCAGCTTCCGGTGCCGCAGGTCGATTTGAACTCATTAAAAGAACGACACTGTTTTTGAGAACATTTCCTTCAGCGCATGGTGCCGGAGATGGTGCTGGGCTTGGCCGCACCCACACCGCCGGTAAACCTGTTCCGAAACTGTTGATCAAGATAAATATTTGTGGTGAAATTTCGGGTGCCACCGACAAAACTATCGTAACACACGGCTCGAATGCCAGAATGGTCCGGGACGGTCTCGGAACCTTTGCCGGTGTCAAATTGATTTATACCGATGTGGGTGCCCACGGCCACCCGCAGTGAGAAAACTGGGCTGGGCCCGCCGCGGTTTCGCACGTTCGCCCAGTTCTTGAACTCTCGGGAGAAAGTTGTTTAATGATTTGCGTCTGGGCGTCGGGTGCCGAATTAAGAAAGTCAACGGAAGAATGTTGCCTTTTGGGTGGCCGAAGACGAGACGGTGGCAGCATAAGCTTACTGC
>STHB01031100.1:0-23345 GCA_018908115.1 Anopheles rivulorum
ATCAAAGTGTAGCAACTTGCTACACGTCGGAAGGTGTATGATTTCCACCGAAGAATTTTGTTTGCGTTTAATGTCAGTGATACCTATCATGCAAAGTTTTTGACATTTTCCCGGGAGAAAATGTACGGCTTGCAAGGAAATCGATCCGAGGAAAACTTTCCCCAAAGAACAAGAACAAAGCAACCCTTGAACGATGTTTTCGCTCACTGCAGCGCAACACACGGTTCGATCGCACCCTGGCGTCCTTCGCATATGCAGGTAGCTTCTGTTCTTGTTTGGAACAAAAGTTCTACCGACCTGGGCTGATGGTGCTTGGTTTTTTTTGTGGTTGTTGCTTATCGTGTCTTTCGTTTCCCAAACGGCTTTCGATACATTTCGCCTCTTATCCTTTCACGCAAACACACACTCACACTTTTTACTTTCTCCTTCACCTAGGCCGCAACATACTGCTCTGGCGTCGAGGGAGTGCCGTCGTAACGGCGGCCAATCTTATCATTACGCGTGACACACGGTTCAAGCTGCTCGAGGGCTACAGTTTGCAGATTAAAAACGTACGCCCGCAGGACGCCGGGGATTACAATTGCCAAATCGGTGACCACGACAACCGGGATCTGGTGCACACGGTCGAGATACTGGTGCCGCCGTCGGTACGCTCCAACCCGGAAACCGGCCACGTCACCGTCCGGAAGGGTGGTACCGCGACGCTCGAGTGCAAAGCCTCCGGCAACCCCGTGCCGAGCATCAGCTGGACACGAAAGGTAAGCGAATGTCGATGCCGATTCGGCGGTGGAAAATCATGTCTATTTTTTTTTTTGTATACCTACCTATTCCGTTCCGTCCTATTCTGATTTCCGATCGCTGGCTTTCGCCGTGGCCCTGACACCCGCAGGATTCGATACACGGTTCGCCCCATCTCTCCGAGGGACCGACACTCACGCTGGAAAATGTGAACCGGCAGGACAGTGGAACGTACCGGTGCTACGCAGACAACGGCATCCGGGAACCGGTCTTCGTCGACATGCAGCTGATTGTACTCTGTGAGTAATTGATTCGGCCCAGCGACTCTGCGCCAATGCGTCCTACCAAACAGTGCCCGGTCCGGGTTGTGCCGGAAGCAATCAGTCACTAATTGTGAAATGATTCGACAAAACACAGCACCGGCCGGACGATCGGGATTCGTTTGTCCTTTTGGCCGAGACCCCGAGCTGTGCTGGGCTGGGCTGACCGGTGCTGGTTCCAAAGGGGTACCATTATGAAGTTCGGGAGTGTTGCGTTTGCCCGAAAGCTCGCTCATTCGAACAAGCCTATTCGTACAGTACCAGATTTGGATTGGATTAAAAATACATTTCTCAATTATTCTCGAATGAATCGCCGGAACCATCAGCTGGCATTAGGCACGGACCCGGAAGAGAGTTCGTTCCATTTTTTTTTCTCATTCTTGATCGACTTTTTGGTGTGTTTAATTAAGATTACGAATGTTTCACGTCAGCCCAACCAGTAGGAGATTGGTGAGTTTGTGAATCTGCTCGCTTAATTACTCTGTAATTACATGATTTAAATATTTTTACTTATTGTAAAGAAACTTATTTAAAAATTTAAATACTTTCAACAATTTGTTCAATTTATTCATGTTATCGGGTACGTCCAACTTTATTTAATTTTTTTTACTTTAATCGAAATTGCAGGGGTTTAAGAAAAATTGGAACATTTACAACCGAATTTCATTCTTTTAGTTGTGTTTTCTATTATTCTGTATTTTCTTGGACTTTTAACAAAAACAAAGTATTTTGTTAATTTGTTTTTGTGAGCTGAGTAAGCGTTGTACGAAAAGAATTCTTCTTTCAACGAGTGCGGCGAACCCTGTAAAGCCTGGGTTTTCTAGCACATGTGAGAATCATTTATGAACTGTTTTGACATTAAAGTAGAAATTTAAAATTGAAAAGCAAATTATTTTTCTCTCTTTACAAGCTTTTTCAGATTGAAAACGAATGTGTTATAGTAGTTAGCTCCGTAGCAAATTAGTTTCAAATATTCCACAAGACCACACACTGTTTTCTTGAACCTGAAAACCCTGTAAAACAAATTCAACCAAAACAATGCACACATTCTTTGTTTGATATGTGTTTCGGGCCGATCAAGCCTCGTATTAACAAACCTTCGTTCATATCCAACAACGTCCGCAACGGACACCTTTATGCCGCTTTACTCCAAAGCCCGTGCTACCACATAACAATGTGAAATGATCATAATAATTGTATCCTGGCTGCACTCATGCCTAATCGCATTAGGGGCACCCGAGAAATGAACCGGCAGCTGTTTTGCGCACAAAACAAAAAACGCACAAAGCACACGATACACGCGGACCGTTTTGCGTAAAGTGGAATGTTGCTACTTCTCGGAAGTGGCATTTGGGCCGGGTCGGGGAGACTGCTGGTTAGGCAATTGGCACACCGAGTGCTTCTTGGAGCTGATTTTGATGGATTAAAATGCTGCCCGTTTGATAAATGTATGTATTTCACCCTGCTTTCTTTCGCTTTCCACCACCTGACAGCTCCGCCGGAAATCACGGTCGAAAAATCCTGGGTACACGCGGGCGAAGGATACGAGGCCCAGCTCGTCTGCACCGTACACGGAGATGCTAATCCGGAGGTAAGCTCGTACAAAAGCATAACCAGCGCCGTTTGCACACGGTGCACGGGAAACGTGTTTAAAGGTCGTTAGACGCGAGTTTTAAAATGTTATTATACTGTTAGATTTTTATCTGATTTGAAGCGGGGAAACCCTGCAAGCAATCTATTTGGGGAATCTTTAATAATTCTATTAAAATTTTTAGAAATATTTTTCTGCTGTTGAATTTTCACTATGAATGTTTCCCAATCAGACATTTCGAGATTAGTTTCTTTAATATCTGGGCAAACTTTTAGTATCTTGATCAGTTTGTTAACCATCACGGCAACTCCCTACCGTCGTCAGATCAATAATGTTAATATTCTTAAGGAAAAAGGAAACTTCCATAACATCACCACTGCTTCTCCAACCAACTAAAAGAACAGTAAGAAAAAGGAAGTTCAAGGTATGCCTTTCGCATGAAAGCAAGTTCAAGTAACACGTAGCACCCGGCGTACGGTGTTGCTGCAACTTCGCCGCCATAAGTCCATAGTCACCGCTTGCATAATGCATCCGGCAAAGGCAGCATGCTGAAAAATGAAACCAATAAATCAATCTCACTGCACCCGGCGCTCCCGGGACTTCAAGGTCGGTAATGATGCTGGAACCTGGCGGTGGCCAGGTTCTCCCCGGTACTACCAGTCGGTAAAATTATGGAAAGCTTCCAACTGGCTGTGCACGGCGAAGCGAAAGGACGCATACATTATACGTAATGGAGTTGCGATAAAGGCGAATCTTTTAAAATAAAGCTAATGCATCCCGGGATCTGTACATGGGGACGAATGAATCGATGCTTCTATCGACCGTGGTTTCTGGATAATAGAAAAAAAGCGATAGAAAATACGCATACTTCTTACATGGAGAAAAAGCTATTTCCGAGAGCATTCTTCTCTACTTTTGGGCTAATTAATGTCTTCCTTTCAAGGTGGTTTGCTTTAGAATTTGGAACAAGTTTGGATAAAGTAAAGCTAAATTAATAACGAACAATATATAAAGCTTCTTCAGCAGTCGATTAAAATGCTTCTGCATTGATCAAGATATATCAATATCATTTGCGAGTTATGCTGATCTTAGCTCAAAGTAATTTCGGTACTGTAAATTTCGCTCTCCAAAGCAGATATTCAATCGAAACGTTTTTTCAACTATTTAGCCTTCTTTTTTCCTTCCCCAACTCAAGCCACAAAGACTTCTTGGCTTCGGTTTATCGATACTATCAAATTGTGCACGGTTCGTACCAGAAACTGCACGTCGGCAGCAAGAAGCGTTAGCGAGGGAAGAGCAAAACTATTGATGGAAAACCATTATGCTGAGTAAAATTGAGTTAGGCGATCCATTTCCGAATTGAACACGAAACTGTCAACTGTGTGCAGGATGGCAAAAGAATCGAACTCGCCCTTTTTTTTTACAACACTAACACTTGATTACTTGCCATTCTCGGGCGTTGGGGTTTCTTTCGGGGATTTTCGGCACTCTTTGCAGGTTATGTGGTACCAGGACTCGTTTCTGCTGCATCCCAACGACAGGCGAACGATGGATACGCGCGGCGAAAAGCACTACCTAACCGTCCGGAACGTTCGAGCATCTGATTTTGGCAATTATAGGTAATATTTCATAACCTCCTTTACCTTACTGCACATTGTCTTCTCGGTGAGAAACGGATGAGTTATTTCTTCTTTTTTTATCATTAAATTGAATTATTTTCTTCAACAACGAAGAGCGTACCAAAATTTTCCTCTTACTCGATCACATTTTCCACATACTATTTTAATGCATTTCCCTAGCTGCGTGGCGGAAAATTCACTTGGACGGGCAAAAAAGTACATCGAAGTATCGGGCCGGCCCGGTCCCGCACAGTTCCATTCGCCGATGTACAGCAGATATCGGGAAATGTACAACCTCACATGGAGCATTGAATCATTCCCGCTGATAGAGGAAATAAGATTACTCTACAGAAAATTAATGGTAAGTAACTCGGTACTCCCACCGTAACCCGCCGGGTACGTCATACACTGTGGAAAACTCGCATCGAACTCCCTTCATGCTTGTCTTATCACCCTTATGCGGGAGAAATTTCCCACCGCAGGTTCTTCCCTCCCTGCACGATGGTTTGTGGTCGCTTAAGAAAACTCCGCACAAACTTATCTTCTGTTACAAATTTATTCCCTACCTCGGGTTGGGTTGGGTTGCCATGAATCCGTGGCCACCGAGGCACGATGTGCATTGCTATGCAATACCTTTTCGCAACCCGATGGCAGAGACATGTGTGCAACAGTGTGAACACACGTATGTATCGCTGGATGGTGGATGCTACTCTGCTGCTATAATTTATTATGGCAAAGCAATGATTTCACGCTCGACTCTGCTACCGAATCAGCCCAGTGGCTTTGTATAAGTAATTATTAATATAAAAGGTGTTCTTTGTTTGTTTTCTCCGGGTAAGTCTTGTGAAGATTCATTCAAACTATTGTTGAGTGAATCGTATTGAATCTTGAATCCGAACAACTGACTCTGAATCTCTAATGAGGATCTCTAATGAGGATTCATAAATGTTTGATGATTGATTCTTCAAAACTCAATTAATTTATTCATTTTGATTTAACTGAAGCTAAACTGTTTGTATTTATGCTCTTAGAATGCAGAAATCAAATCAGATTTTTTTTAAGTGTTGACTCATGATTCGTATAACTTTTCTTGAAAAGACCAACGGAAGTAAAATAATTTTCAATTTAAAAAAAACTGTTACGGTAGAACTTTTTTGTTTGTTTAAAGCAAGTAAAGAAGGTTATTTTACTTAAATTTTTATTCTCGTTAGACCTTACAGGCCGAATTTTGCTCTATTTGCAATGTTTAGCTTAACGTTAACTACGTCACATTTAAAGATGTGTTCAAATTGAATAGTGATGGAACTTGTGATGTAAAAAAAACTTCTATGAAGTTAGAAAATAGGACAGCATAGTTTTTATAACATTGAAAGTTTAAAATTACATCAAACATTAATATAACATTTTTAAAACATTAAAAAACAACGCACAACAAAGGAAAGGGATAGCACGGTGTTCGAAGCGGTACTGTACAGGTGCACTCGTACACACTAGTGCACGCTACACACGTATCGCACAGCACACTCGTACTGTACGCTACACTCGTACGCACTATTTTCACTAGCACAAATACTTCTAATAATTGCCGATGATAACGCTTCGATACAGGCAGTCGCTGACCTTTCGGCCTTGTATTTGCTAGAACGGAGCGTGCAAAACATTCGTCCGATCCGATCGACGGTAGGAGACAGAATGAGTGATGGAACTTGTGATGTAAAAAAAACTTCTATGAAGTTGGAAAATAGGACAGCATAGTTTTTATAACATTGAAAGTTTAAAATTACATCAAACATTAATATAACATTTTTAAAACATTAAAAAACAAAAAGCTTAAACGGACACTTTGAAGTACCAGTTAAACTAAACAAAGCGTTCCTATAACACTATTTAATTGTGTAAAAAAGTGTTTATAACGTTAAGTTGAAAAATCCGGCAATGAGTCTACTCCGTGAGCTTCTGGATCGTTTTTTGTTTGCAGGCATATTGATGTGAAATTGTTACCACATATGCCATGCAAAATTATCTAGCCCATTCAGCCATGCCTTGCGTGTTTATCTCGTCTGAATACGGAAATATTTTCTAACCTTAACTGCACACCACTTAAACTTTCCTGATAGAGCTTATCGTCAGCGATCCATGCAATTGGTATTTCGCTTCTTCACCATTCAAAATACAATTACAAATTTCCCATTCTCGCAATCCAGCGAGTGTATGTTTAGCTAAAATACGCGATAAAATACCAAACAATAGCCCAAGCCTGTCTAGACTCGCGCGAAGGATTTGCTCAACCATCCTTCGTCATTTTCATTAATCATCCTTTAGGCCCGTCAGTCGATCCCTTTTGCATGGCTCGTCGCAGACATCCAGCAAATGATTTTCTTCCCCAATTTCCAATTTTTAATTCTTCCTCTGGGTGGGGTTGTTTTTTTTTTCTTTCTTCCTTATCAATGTTTCCCCTGAAATACAGATGAACGAGTCGTTCCAACATCCGGGCAGATGGCACGACATCATCCTGAACCCACCGTCAACACGATCGGAATCCTTCCGGCACATCATGACGTACACCATCAAGGGGCTGGATCCGAACTCGGTCTACGAAACTATTGTGCAGGCGAAAAATCGCTACGGCTGGAATGAGGTAAGTGACCCCAATAAACCAACAATAAAAAAAACTTTGGTTTGCGCGAGTTTTATTATGATGTAAAATGCTTGCATTGTATGTCCTCGCGCAAACATACAGTTCGCCACCGTTTGACAGTATCTGCTATTCAACGATCATAAAAAGCACTCAATTAGGATAGCAATTTGTGAGTGGGTATATATGTGTATCTATACATGGCAATCACAAGTACCACCCGCTGGCACCCTTATTTTCCTCGCCATTTCCACACCACAAAAAGCACACCGTTTTCGCTTCTATCAGATAATTACATCGCAAATAGAAAAATTTGAATGCCACTCATTAATGGTTTGGAATAACAACGATAGCACAAAAAACAAACGGATGGTTGGAAACACATCAATTACTGTGGCGACCAGGCCGGGGCACTTGAATTTACAGCACAATTTTCCAAACATTAGTGCTTGCAGGGGAAAAAATCAAAAAAGAAAACCAAAAAAAAAAGTGCAACAGGAATCACCCCTAGAGGACCAACCAATTCATAACCACCAGTCAATGAGCGAGATAAAATTCCAACAGATCTACCTCAGCGCGTATTCGAAACTTCGCTTTTTTTTTCCTGCTTAATGGTAAAAAAGCAATCGAAACGCAGACACTATACTCTGATCGAGTACGCATACGCACAATCTATCGGGCAATTCTGCGAAAGTGTGTGTGTGTGTGTGTGTGGCAATCGGTAGGTTGAAATAATTTACATAACCTTTTTTAATTACCTCATTCAGCGAAAATGTAAATTATCGCCGTATTCCAATCGGGCTTGTGCAACCGAAAACAAAAAAGGTTGAACTGAAGAACTCGTTTGGTTGGGTTGGCATGTGAGTGTGTGCGATGGTATTGTTGTACGTCTCTTGACCGATTTTGCTACAATTTCCAACTGATAGGCTGATTAAAATTGATTGCATACTCGCACATTTTGCCGCTAACGAGATTCTGCACTGCAGCAGTACACCATTGCAGTGCCTCCGTTCCCTGTTTGTTCATGTGCCAGTATCGCTTCACTCAACGTTGAGCGGGAAGGGGCGTAGATTAAAACAAAAGAGCAACGTAAAAATGACGAAATTACCAACAAAAAAAAGGGGGGAGAACAAGTTTAAAACAAAAATCCTGAACTAAAAACAGGAACGATCGTTCGCTACCGAACCGAATGAATTGTGTCAGTGTTCCGTTTTGGCGCCATTTTAAGGCCACCCCTTACACAACAATGGCACAAACGAGGCGAAAATCTGCCATTTTCCATCCAGATTGTCCAGACCCGCAAGCCGTACGAGATGTGTGGCACTGTTTAATTACGTGCGACAGTATGGAGACACACAAGCACACCTGGTCATCTGTGACGCTTGGCGCAATTTCATTATCAAACGTGAATGGGTATGTGTGTGTGTGTGTGGGTGTGTGTGTGTGTGTGTGCATACATTGGATGTAATGAAATTTTCCTGCTCAAATTTTTGCACAAAACAGTAATGAAACCACTCGCATACGCATATGTAGCTGATTAAATTGACGGCCAAAATGAGGATCTTTTATTCAATTATTTAACTAACTATTTGTGCATGCAGCAATGTATTTATTTCTTTCTTCTCATGCCATGTTTTGCTTGATTTTCACCTTCTTCTCCACGATACAGGTTAGTGACATTTTCCAGTTTTACACCCTCAGCACGGACATGCCGAACGAGGACGTGGAGCAAACGCTCGGTTCGACGGCGTACGGCAACAACTACCGGGCACTAAACCATTGCTCCACGCTCCGGACCGAGCTGGCCCCGGGTACGATTCTTCTGAGCTTAACGTTGGCCGTTTGGCGATTGGTAAGAACCTAAACACCTGCACCAGGTAGCGTGTAGCGAATGGAAATGGAATAAAGAAAGGAGGAAAGATTTTCCATATAGATGTGTATTTTAATTTTTGCAAAAACGCAAAACATGAGACATTGAAGTTTGGTTTTTTTAAGCCGATAACCGAGATATAGTTTTAATCACTAATAATAAAACCAACCACCATAATGTTAGAGCGTGTGTGTGTATGCGTGTTTAAAAAGCTACATGTGGCGGGACACATTCAAACCATCCATAAACCATTAAGCCTGTCCATCTTGTCCAAGCGCGAGCACGTTCTTTGTCACGAATTTCTACACTACAACTTATGGCCAATGAGTGGGGCAAAAGTAGGAGAGTTACAGTATAATAAGAACGATAGGAGGTAAAAAAAAGGGAAAGGTACATTACCCTAGATGGATGGAAAGTTCATACGATAACACACGATGATAGTGTAATGGAAATTGTCAACTGACTTCAAACACTAACTTTTGTAGCAAACACAAAACGAAACAAAAAAAAACCGCATGGAAAACACTCACAACACAGAGAGTATTGTATTGTAGCATGTAAGAGCATGTAAGTGTAGGGTAAGACAACATAAGCGCTGTTTACGGGCGATTAGATAAGCCATTCAAATGATACGCATGTAACAAGCTAGCGAAACAGCAAAACAAACAGGCGAAAGTGGACGTAAAGAAAAGGAACTTATACATATATATACCAGGAGTTGAAGCCAAAGACGACACAATGGACGAAACTGTAGTAAAGTTTGTGACAAAGATGGAAACTATTTACTTTGCTGGCAGTATATAAAATTCCACTGCTCTTGCCCGGTTTGCGGGTACATCCTGTCCACCGGAGAAAAGCAACACAACACAAACAGAAAGGTTTGGCTAGAAAGAAAGAAACCAGGCAAGGGTTGATTCGATTTGTTTGACGCATATTGTTAGAAGGACAAAACAAACCCACAAACAAATAGGAAAGGAAAACAATTGTAAAATGGCGAAAAAAATCTGAAAAAAGCCGATCGAAGAACTTAAGTAAGTGTAACTGTACATTAAAAGGGTTATTTTTTTAATTTGAGGAAATTACTTTCTGCATTACGCATACTGTTCACGATCGGATGGACGATCGCTGCCTGCAAACTTAACCTAATGTAATGTACCAGTGCTACGATGAAAATAAAACTTTATTTTACTCCAACCATACGGGCGATGGTGTGAAGGATTGATGTTTATCTAATCCGAAAGTTATAACTATTTGTTTTTTGTTGTTTTTTAAATGATTATTTCTCTTTTAATTTTAATCTTTAACTTGAAACTACGAGCACTTCAATTTACACATGGTCTGTTTCACCTTTTACTTTTAATTTATGGAATTCTTTCATAAAGATTGGCATCATGTTTTCATATTTATCCTAATCAATGTTAACTATTACCACCTTCAGCATCTTTCTGCATCTGAAAACTCTATTTTACATACCTTTGTTTTTCTTAAACCATTGTTGGAAGACATTCTAAAACCATAGACTCTATCGTTAGCATTATATGCTCTCGATTTAAAAGGTAAGTGAGTTTAGACTTTGACCTTTTATTAAGTTCCCGTTAAATTTTGTTTGATGATTTTCGGACTTGTAGAATGGTGTGTTGGAGTTGCTATTTACCGGGAGTTCAAATTTATACAAAACATTTCATCAATACAACAATTACAATATCATCGCACTTTTGATTCTTCAAAGAAGATCTTAAAGTACTACAGACACTTAAGATACATATTGAGAGCAAAGTGGCCGTATCATCCCCTAGGTTCGTTGGTGCAATAGAGCTAACAGTAAAGCACCTGGACAAGATGAATATTCTAAAGGAATTGTGTAAGTCAAATTCATTCATATCTTAGCTTGGTAATCACCAAGAAGTATCCAAGCTGAGACTACTGAGGGACAAATATCATTCCAACAAAATTTAATATCGGAGTATTGATGGATGCCGGAAAGAAACTTAATTCTGGAAACAACTGAACGAAGGAGGTGACTCCTCCGTCTCCCTCACCAGCATCTCTTTTGATCCCTTCATAGAACCCCTTTGTTGATTAGCCTATTATTTCAGAGTTTTAGGTGATCTAGGACATGATCACAAAGTGTCCTCCGGAAATTGTCGCTTTGATCATAAAGTACAAAGTGAAAAAGTATCGTTTGGACCATGCCCAAAAAATCACATGAAGAAGTTTGGTTGGCAAAACATGCATCTTTCACCAAAGACTACCAACCTGTGCAATAGGCCTCCGATACTCACTCACAGGATATCAACTCCAAAATGGAATGACAATCAATCGCTACAAAAAAGCTGGATCATTTGCTTCAATTTACGGCTTTTGCTAAAGTTTAAAGTTGACATAAGACTCCCAGGTGTTAGTGGAGGTAATTATTTAGAGAACATTTTTGATCAATTTTCGACTTATCAAATATTTTATTAGCTTCCTCCTGGCTAAATGACATATCAGGTTTTTATTAAATTAAATGTTACCTTGAAACTAATTATCAATCACCTAAACTAGTATCGTTTCGAATATTAGAAAAACTTGTGAAGATGTGAGATTATTGCATAAATTAGATTAGCCCGGGAGTTGAACAAGTCCCTCATCATTACACCATAATATGATCCAACCAGATAAATAAGAAATCTGTCCCAAAATTTAGGTATTAGACAAATAATCTCAAACAATACTCCGCAATCCCACCTAAAACATTTAAAATGTATAAAACCTTTCAGTATATCTCCAATCACTTTTCGATGGCAAAGAATACGATTCTGTTGCTTCGAACTACGAAACAAATCACTCAAACTGATATCCACAACGTAGCACACGACCGGATCGTTATCGTATGGTTTGGAACACTGGAAAAAGGAACACATTTTTTTTTATTTCTTCATTCAACCCAGGACGTGAAAGCTTCCATGTTGGGGTAGGTATTCATGTGCTTTTTTTTCCTTTCGCTGTTTGTTTCTACTCTTTGTATTCGGATAACGGAAGCCCGCTTTCGAACTTTCCATTTGATGCATGAAAATTGGAACTCTGAACTCCGGCCTTCCTCCGGTGAGGTGTTGCAAAGTAGCAGTACCAAAGCAGTGGCAAAGTCCACCAAATACATAAAAAACAAGAAGCAGTAAGGAAACCAAACTCTAATGGATGGTTTTTTGGGAGCTTTTTTTCTGCTTCACTCGTTTTACTCGTTGAACGGCGCAAATGGCGTACAAACGTAAACAGCATTCACTGGCAGCAGTAGCAGTAGCAGCACCGGCACCATCAGCAGCAGCGCAAGCAGCAAAATGAGTTAAGTAAAAATGGGAAATACTGAAAATGAAATTTACCCATTCACCATGTGTTTCGTATCGCTCTTTGTCTTTCGGCTGCTCGGCAGTTCCGCACTCCGAAGCGAAGCCCAATATTTCCCACACTGCCACCCACTCCAATACCTCTTCCTTCCCCCCCCCCCACCTCCTTGCCTTTATTTCACCCCTCCCGTAAACCATTGAAGGATTCTCCTGGCCGAAAAATGGAGCAGCCGGCGAAAAATACATTCTGCTACAAGTATTGCGCAAACAGCCCACTTCGGGCAGCCACCCATTACCCTCCCTTTTGCCACAGTCGTTAAGTTATATATGAAACTTATAAAAACGCGGAAGAAAAATTACGCTCAGCGTTGACCTGACGGCAGCGCAAAGCTCGCTGGAAAGTCGATTTGAGTTATGGCAAGAGGCAACCTCCCAGGCCACCCAAGCTTCCGTGAAGAATCACTTGTGTGTGAATGATTGTGTGGGTGTGTGGGAAGCGGAGGAGGGGAGGGTGGCCAGCGTGCTAAATGAATTGCAACGCCGGCCCAAAACGCGTTGCACTATTTGCTATTTGCTGGCGCACGAGCTGAACAGATTTTAAATTAAACGTCAATGCCTAGCTGCCAGCTGCCTTTGGCAGTTCACCTGTGCTGAAGCAATTCACCGCTTTCGCGATGCCCCTTCACCCGCATTGGCACGAAGGGAGAAAGGAAGAAACAGGAGGGAATGCATCGAGTATTCTCTGGAATGCATAAACATGTCTCGTGTCAATAGCAGCTGGCACGAGCTCGGCTGCAGCGGATGGCAACTGCACGAACAAAACGGGCAGTGCAATATTTACACATGAATGGATATTTTACCCGCTTTTAAGCTTCGGTTTCTTTGTCTTTTTTTATGTTTTGTAGTTCACCACCAACACCACCACCACCACCACCACCGTAGATCATCGTATTGCATTTCATAATTATGTTGCGCATTGTTGTGTTCCATTTCATCTACAACCATAGACCAAAACGTTAAGGTTTCTACGTGGAACTTGTAGCATGTATTTAATTAAATGTAGATTATTGCCACTGTACACGGCCAAATACGATCGACAGCGGGCTACGGTTGAATTTTCCGAGAAGAATCGTTGAAAAGCTTCATGCAATAAATATGTTGCATGCATCTGCTTATAACGATTTTTTTTGTCGTTCAGTTCAAACGATTAAAAAAACACGATTGCAGAAAAGTATTGCTTTCTCTAGCAGAAATTCTCTGAAATGTGTGTACATTTTCACCAGAAAAGGGCCAGTTGCTAATAAAAATATTTTTTTAATTTCTTTTTTCAATTAATGGAACTCGGAAATCCGGAAGCCATCGAAGAGTGGCCGTAATATTTTTAAATATTACATTAAACCTCAAGTAGACACTCCCTACGCTTCCAAGCGACAAGTTTCACAATTAATCGAATAAATAAGGAAGAAGTTAATTAGTTGTCTACATATTGCATACATTTGGGCGTAAATTTTCTTCGATCACACGTTGCGTACATATTACATACTTTTAGGCACTTAAAACTCTTTCTAGTTATATTTATGAATTATTTTTGTTGCTAAATTGATGATTGTAACTTATGTATATGTGTCGAAATTCTGTTAAAATTATGCCTTTGACCGGTGCAATGCCTTTAATAATCGGTACATTCAACAATTCACAAAGCATTATCGCATGACAGGGCATCATTTTTTAAATATTATGCCTACTTTCCGGAGTAAACATTCAAACCACTTCCAAGTAACATTACAGTTTATTAGCTTTTAACGCAAACCAACCAAACCAAAAAGTATTTGTTCAAAAGCATAATTCCGTTTCTCAATTTAATGTTATATTATCAATACATTCCAAGCCAATGAGTCAATTTCTACTATTTGAACTTACACACAAATCAAACGTTCCCGTTTCCTCCATATCTTGCAACGGAGCTAACGACTTGTAATATCAACAGTACTTTTATCTGTTTTTTTTTTTTTTATTTCCCGTTTTATTCAGCACACCGAACCACCAAACCAAACCGTTTGAATCTTGCCCCGGTAAAGGGAAAAACCTGTCAACCCATAACAAGTGGCATCCTACGGTGAGGCGAATACCATCATCATCATCATCCGCTGACGAGGTAATCTTCGTCTTAAGGCCAGCGAAGCGACCGACGCGCCACGCTTTACACCATCATTAATAACGACGCCCCGGGCGACATCTCATCGAGCATCTGCCCTGTCAGGCGCGTAAGCGCATGAGATGTTTTGCATCTGCAAGCCGCAAGGAAAGAAGATGAATGATCGGCGGTCGCCCATGTGCCCATGCTGTCCTCCTATACCCCTAAACACAGGTACCGAATAACACACACACCGTAGAAGGTGGAAGCATCCGTAGCCGATAGCACGGCACAGACAACAAGGAAAAGCTGAGAAGGAACCGGTGTTTTGTACGCGATGCGTAGCATAGCAAAAACCGATTCGATCGATAAACATTTAGCACAATATTTTTACAACCCAAAACCCCCCCTTGTCATCCCGTCCTTTTCCCTCCCCTTGGTTCGTGAGAAGAAGTCCGTGAGAAGAAGTCATCGTTGCAAGGGAAATACGCGCCGATAGATTATGTTTGCAGAGAACACAATAAGCCAACCCATCAAACGGTGGCCGAAGACCAAGAAAAGGAGAGCGAGAGAGAGAGAAAGAGACAGATAGAGAGAGAGAGAGAGAGAGAGAAAAGAAAGGACATCGTAAACAACCCAATCATTCGCCTGGTGACGTTACCAAATGACGTTTGCCGACTATTTGCGTAAGAAGACGCAATCGGTTTTCGATGAAGTTTTCCATTTCGTCTCCAATCCAAGTTCCAAAGCAAGAAGAAATGCTATCGGGGCAACAAGACAACACACACAAACATACACATACTGCCGCCGGTACGGTGTGGTGAGATTTCCTTCTTTTTTTCTCTCTCTCTCGATCCCAAGAGAAGTACGGGATGTTCAAAAGGTTTCCATAACAGCTTCACGTACGGTGGTTTATTCCAAGACAAGCGGCCCGTGTACAAGTATGGGTTGCAAAAAGATAAAATTGTGTATCCTTCCGGCTTGGGGCAGGATACGGTCGTGTCGCTGACAGTAGATTGACTTAGGCGTAACAACATCACTCATGGAAAAATCCCGCGCTATCCACTACAAAGGCACCAACCCGAACGCAACATTGTTACCCCACCCTAAGATTGTTGGGTGGTGGGAAGAACGACGAAGAAGATGAAGAAGAAACGACAACAGCAACACACAAGGGTAAATCAAGCGAACGGATTCGTCATTCGGTGCTTATGGCGTACTGTTTACCACTTTTTCTCGGAATGTGGCTGCAATGCCGCAGGAAACACGTTCACCAGCGACCGTATGGTATCGGATTTTTGATACAGAACGATGTGGTACCTACATCGTTATCGTGCCAACCGATTAACGAGCCATGTTCGATGGCTGGAGCCAATTTTAGAACGATTTTATTGACTGTTGATCAAGCAGCCGGTGCCTGGAGAAATTTATTTTCTTATTTAAAAGCCAAAAATCAGCCGCATTATAATTTCGTAGTGGTTTGTTTCAATGGTTTTATATGATATAAACTGTCAAGTAGGTCCACGATCTTTTACTGTGATGTTTGATCTTACCGGTGATTATGAATGGAATCTTCCCTTAAGTTGGTATCTTGAACAATAATTTAAAGGGAAAAATAACAATGCAACTGTCGATTATCCGGAAGGCCCGATTAACCGGCTAGTGGATTATCCGTGCGAATGACGTTTGCATATGTGTTTTCAACTTTTGCCACAAATAGGTGAATAAACTGATTATTTTTGCATAATTATGCATAATATAAATATTTGTACAGCTAATTCTACAATGCATCACAACAATTGGGGAGATATCGATGGTTACACGTATGAGATCAAATTTATTGTAATAAATGGACTTTGTTTTTATATAAAAATAGATGCATATTAACCAATAGTTAATACATGTTAAATAAGTTTAATTTTGTTAAAGTTGCTCTTTGGGTGTATCTGTCCTTAATTTACTCTTAAAATACAAATTTGCTACTCTTGATTGCGTACTAATTAGGCGCTAGAAAGCGCAGAAGGCTTTCAAACCGCTCGCAATAAAGCTCCACTGTTCCTCTTATCTATCAATACATCACTCAGTCTATCATTGAACCTAGTAGAGCTCCTCTGTATATAGGAATTGTGGAAAAAGGCTTTACTGGTTTGGTCGTCCGGTGTCATTCTAATGACATGCTCAGCTCACCAATTTTTAGAGGATCGTACCAATCATAGAGATCGTCATTTTAATAATTCCTTCATTATCCTTCCACACATATAAGGCCAAGAGACCTTCAACGTCCAGACAGACAATCCGAGATATTTGTGCGACTTTTCAGCTTTTTAATAAACTTTTATTTAATCGTAGTAGCACTTTATAGTACTTTATTACAAGCCTTTGATCATCAAGTACCAATAAGTCATTAGGACAAGAATAAAAAAAGTTTTTCTAATCCAATACCATTTCTGTGTGTGTGGATAATAGAAGCAAAAAAGTTTCACCGCCTTGTTGCCATCTTTTATGTTGCGGTTCGCTCGCCAAAAAAAGGCGATGCAATTACGCTGACCAACCACAACCCATTATTTATCTTTTCTCTGCCTAAGAATAGTTACCTTCCAATTGTCTGCCAGTCTTGCCAGTACCTGAGCTACCCAAGCAAACGGCAACACACACAAAATCGGCAACAAAGTTCAACAACAGAAAGACTTTTCGTCCCAAACAAACGAAAAAATAACCTCATCCGGACTATTGTAAGTCACGAACGAAGACAGAGCAGGAAGGAAATGATGCCTTGCCACCTGCTCCTGCTAGCAAATGATCGCTGGACCACTTTTCAATCCACCATGCGGCAATGAAATGCATAGAAATCACAAACACACCCATACCTACCGGAGTAGAGGCGAGATGCAAAGATGAGAGTAGGAAGGGCGGATGGATGCAATGGCGCATTGTGCAATGAAATTTCAAAAACTTTCATCCATCAGCACACCGAGCTGAAACAATTACAATTAATTGGTACTTTTAAATTCTAGTAATAGCAAATACATACCATCCGGTTTTCACGGCAACGGCGCACTTTTGCAATTGGTCCAGTCCCCAGTTCGGATGGATGTCGGGACCGTTGACGAGGTTGGACCACCAGCTGAAACTATTGCCAGTGTGTCTGTGTGTGTTTGTATGTGTTCGTGGTGGGCAAAAGCGTCGAAGAAAGCGGAAATGGACTATAAATCCTCAACGGTATGGTATGGCGCTGCATTCGAATGGATGCGGCAGCGTATTGGCGCTAACGAACGAGCATTTCGATAGTGCAAAGGGATGCAAATTATTCAATTAACTCTTAATTGCTCTTTGCAGCATGGCTTTGGGAAATTTTCCCTACCTTGTCCATCTGCCTCGGCTTCCCGAACCGTACTGTTCGTTCCACCATTCGGGCGTCCATTTTAAAATCTTTTTTCTTCATGTTTTACTCTCAATTCAATCCGGCACCGTTCGGTGTACACGTCCGTCACGCAAATCGGAATGTAATTTCTTTGCTGATTCGCATAGTGCAATAGAGTAGTATACGGTGGCCTTAAAAAAAAGTATTCTCCCAATGGAAATAGATAAACGCACCAAAGCACGAAAGCAAATCAATATTGACGATGGCTGATTTTATTTCATTCATTACGTATGAGAAACATTAAGAACCAAATCGGGTTTAGTTTGCTTTTTTGTATCCTTTTATTGCTTACTGCTGCAGCAAATGCAATAAACCATTAAAATTTGTTTAATTTTATTTTTAATGTGTAATATGGCAATTAATTTGTTTGGTTCAACTCTTTATTTACTCTAACAACTTTTATTTCATATTGTTCAATTGCTATAACTAATCATAACGGTCAATTTAAACTGCGCGTCAAAACAACAATTTGACAATTAGCTCAACGTGTTCGCCTGTGTGTATGCAATCATTTGTACAAAAATGCAGTAGACGCTTTCTAATGTGTTACTCGAAAAGGTCTAAATTTAAACAAAACATTAAGACAAAACTGATCTTTTTACTTGTTTTGTACTTCACCTTTAAAAAAAATCGCTCACTTCTAGTGTAAACGTATTGATATGCATCGTGCGCAGCAGCACTCCACATTCATATACGATATACTTTCGGGCAGTTTATTACCACCCGGCTACGTGTCGTATTACGAATCGGAAAACATCTTCTCCACACACCAACACCCATTTCGGTAGGGCATGTTTACATTTATAACAACAACAAAATATTAAAGGCAAACCGTGGGCAATACGTGCAATCTCCCATACGAAGCCGGAAAACGACGGACCAAACGAGACCGAAGCAATAATTTCGCAAACAAACTGTTTTCGTTATTATTTGGAAAATTGAAAATATGGATCAGCAAATCGTACCACGTAAAAACCTCACGCTAAGGGTGCAGTTTAGTTATGCTTTGGAATGTTGGTTTTTTTTTGTGCTGTGCCAAAAAAGCAAGAGGATTTTATTTTACCATAGTTAGGTACTTACAAGCCCCGTAAGATCGGTCGTTTTTCGTCGCTTAGGGGTACTTTTTTTTCTTTTGCCACCCTACGTACGTACGTGAAAATGCTGCCACCCGGTGTACTACCAATGAGGAAAATAAATTCCTCTTAACCGGCCTGAAACACACACACACACACATCGCCCGCAGGTCACCGGAATGATTCACCAAAGCATCGTGAATGAGTGTCTTCGGTTCTTGCGAGCGAGCTGCTGCAAAGAAGCAACAACAGCAAACGCCAACAAAAAAAAACATAAATAAAAGCGCACCCCGGAAAACAACCACCCACCCGCCGGAGGGCACACACGGTACGCGCTTGGTGTAAAGGGGAAGCTTCTGGGCAAATCCGAGCATAAATTGAATGAAAGCAGAGATTGATTACTTTAGATAATGAGACGCAATTTTCTTTTTCATTTGCTGTAACGAATCTTGCGCCCGTCCCACCCACAACCCGCCCTTCCCTCCCTATTCAATGTAACCGCATAATTCCGTTGCCGATGCTACCAATGGGGCCGGCGCTACCGAGGGCTTAACCTTTCCAATCCCTCTTATTTTCACCCTTGCCTTTTGTTTGAGCTCATTTAATTATCAAATCCGACGCACTGGGCTGTAAGCGAATTGAGCCAACGGCCATATCCCGATAACCAGTACGGTACGTCGAACCATTCCCGAACCCACGGCCAGCGCGAGGAAAGCTGGAAGGAAAAGGCATTAACACGTCCAAACTGTTCAGCTCCAAACATTTGTTTCCGCCCAAATGAATTGGGTTTCCATTTTTAAAACTCGAAATCCACCTCACTCCAAAAGAATGCCATTTATGCTGCGCCATGCGTACACACGGGGCGTGTTAATTCTTTTCATTTAACCTACGACCTCGGATACCGGCCGGATACCTCGCAATGGAATTGGCAATGTTGGCAACACATTTCGATGCTGAATACCGCATGAAACGATGACAGGGGGCGATGACGATATGACGATCGTAAATGGTTTAGTCTCGCTGTATGTCATTCAGCAGATGAAAGATGCAACCATTAATGGTGTCACTTTGTCAGCCAGGATTATTGAGCGAAGGGATGGTTCCCGTTCTCGAGGGAAGGGCGCTTCTGGCTGGTTGTAGATAACTTCAATCACTTTGTCGATCACAGTGGCAAAACGGAAGGTGATTTTTAATCGAAATAAATTCTTTTTCTACTCTTTTCTGTGCAGTCATGCCCATGTTGGATCACTCGACACTCGGTACAAAATATAACGCAAAAATAGGAAACAATCCATTGCTTGATTATTTAAGCCTCAAAATTATCGTTGGGAAAAAGGAAATAAGTTTAATAAACAGTGAATCAAACTGAAACAAACACAAAATCACTTATCCAGTTACTTATTAAAGTTACACGTATATACTTGCATCAGCTAATATAACTACAACAGATATTTGTTAAATTTCCCGTATAGAAGCATAATTTTACTTTATCAGTTTTGTCTAAAACAGCTCATATTGAGAGACATTGAGAGTGTCTTCGGCAATACATTTTTGGGTGCATTAATCTACTAATATTGTGTAGCGAAACAAAGACTAAGGAAAATGAATCCTCATCGTCCTTTTATTTTTTTGCTTCTTGTTGGTGAAGGTGGTAGCATCTCTAAGACTTTCTGTAATAATAACCCAAATATTCGTAAATCTTGAAGCACATTTCCTAATCATTGATCGTCTAACGTCTAAGAAACTTCTTCCGAGAAATAGATTGAGAGTCGTCAACTCGTATCTCTTTGACGGAGGACGTAGAGAGCCCGGATCTCATGCCAGTCTACTTGCAAGTAGATTTCGTCAATGATTAAGACACCAACGCTCTACAATGTACGAATGGCAAACACTAAACAGACGCTACTGGGCAATGTCTATCTTGTGCAGATCCTTCTTCTACGTTTAGTAAGCAATGATGTGGTTCTTTACTCCCAGATCTTCATCTTTAACGTCTTCCAAACTTATGTTGATGATGTCATCTCCAAACGATCTGAAATCGATTCCATAGCTTCTTAGAGATGGATCAATACAACTCTAGATAAATAAGTATTTGACCCATTCATTAGTCTTCTGTACGGAGTACTAACCTTATTGTTTAAAATTATAGCTTTTTATTATTATAGAAAAATAAAAAGATTTTCTAAATGCCTCACTGATCCTATATCCTGAGGACATGAATTCTCTCACGATGTAAAATTTCTTCATTGAAAAGTGGAGTTCACAATCACAATTTAACTGATAACTTCAGTTCAGTTGAACTCAAACGTTGGTGTTCATTAGGAAGGTTAAAATAATTAATGCACATGTAGGTACATCCTTGAATGGAAAGGATGGTACTCTTAGTCAAATTCTTTAAAATCCTTTCCATGAAAATATGTGGTTAGCCTTATGCCAATATTAACTCAGCAGACGCTTTTGAACCAACAAGTTGGAAGTAAAATCACCAATTAACCCAGAAATCTATCGTGAGTACAAACCGCAAATGGCAGTGTAGAGTAAAATATATGTCTTACATAGGGAGGACTAGCATCATTCAATTCTCACATTACGAGAAGAATTAGAATTCTTTTCCCCAATAATCCCATCAACAAGTGATCTTGAAAGTGGAACTCACAAAACCCCACAATGTACGAGCGCACGTTGTGAATATTCTATCACAAACACAAATGCAAACACCAATCGCAATAGGTAGTTAGTCGCAACAAAAAAAAAGATGAAAACAGAAAACAATCGAAAAATTGTACAGAACAACATTACATGCGAGCGTTGTAAAACGGATCTGCAACGGAGTTGGTTTGTACAGGGTTCGAAAAAACTTTTACATTGTCCGAAAATGGAAGAAAAATGGAAAACCCCTTGGAACGGTTGAACAACTCACTACTCACTTGCCACCGGTTTGCCCAGTTTTGGCACGGCACACTTACATTCGTTTATGCACTTGTTGTTGTATGAACCGCTACCCCATACGGTGTTCCGTTCGTTCCGTTCGTGCCTGCGAAAGGAAAACATTTTTCCTTCGAGCGCATTCTTTCATGTGAGAATTTTAAATATTTACCCAACAACGTGCAGTGGAAGACACTTGGTATGAAGAAGTATTCCGTGTGTTTTTTTTTTCTGGACTAGCCTTCCATCGAGTGCTGCCTTTTCTGTGGCGTTTCGTTCGGCTCTATCGGAGGCCAGCGCTAGCAGGATGCAGGATTCGACCCCGACTCCCAAGAAAGCTGCTGCTGATGCCGGAGTTGCTGGTGCTACTACGAGTGTGACCTGCCCGAACAAAATTGTACCAAACCCGAACAAGGAATTGAATCCAATGGATTGGAAAATAAACCACCCCGGTCTCATGTCCTTCACCTTCGTTGGAGGTGATTTCCCTTTAGGGCTACCGGGAAGTATGCGTTCCTCAACATTCATCCAACGTATCGTACCGTGAACCACACGGACCGGAACGCTCCAAGAACCTCCGTATCGGTATGGGAAGGAATTTCGGTCGATTTACTATCAGTGTTTACATAAATATGAAGCATGTGTTGTTTGTGGGCTGGCCATACCAGCGGGCCGGAGAAGGATATTTGCATTTTTGCCGGCAGTTGGCGTTGGCCAGCCATAGTCAAGTGTTGGTCGAAACGAGCTGTGTGTGAAGGAGCCGGTTAGTTTGTACAAAGGGAACTTCCTTCCTTTCTGGCCGGGTTGAATGAGTATTTAACCTAGTCAACGATGAAGATAAGCAAAACTAACACATACATGTTTGTACCCTGCCCTGGTGTGGCAAGTAACTTCATCGAAGGATCGTGTTGCATTAGCTGCAAGATGCCGATACGTTACGGTTGTTATCTGGCAGAACTAAAACATGTACAATGAAGAACAACATCTTCAACCGCTAGATGCGTTGAATCGATAGCTAAAGTTTACTTTGCCTCTTCACTTTTCGATAAGAACTCCGTCGGACGACGGTTCCGAAGCTTCTCGTTTTAAAAAAAAGCGAGATTTTTTCCTTTCTACTTTAAAGTTTCTGCACGCTGTGCGGATGGAAAACGCGCCAACGTCATGACCGTAAAGCACGATGATTCGGGGGCTGACGGTATAAAATTCAGCACAAAGTTATCGCTTTTTGCTTCCCTGCTGCCACAGTTAAGTGACCAGTCGGTGGAGAAAAAGTTTAACCAACTCCCTGGACGATGGATGAAAAAAAGCAGAAGGGCACAACAACCAGCAAAAAGAGTAAAAAACAAGAACACACACACAGAGAATGATCCGCTCAGCGGACCGCTAACGAACACTTGTTCCCTTGTTGACGAGAGCGAGAAAGAAGGCCAACTTTATAACGCCCCGGCCGTACTGTGGCCGGACCTAATGAATATCTGTGACAGGACACAATTAGTGACTTTTTCCCTCTCACGCCCCGGAATCCCCCGAATCCGATGAAAAACTTTTGGCTCGAAAGGATACATTTCCTTACCAAGTCGGGTCGAACATACGTATTTATTGCGAACAAAAAAAAATATACTCACCAAAGGCTACACGGGACAAATGTGCTTAGTTTCATTTTTTGTTTGTGTCACCTCTGTACACCTCTAGGGGG
>STHB01031119.1:0-10631 GCA_018908115.1 Anopheles rivulorum
GCTTATTTACAACCCGGTGGAATCCTTTGCGCTGTTCGAACCGCTGGAAAAGCGTCCGACACTTGTTGTTGTTTTTATGATGCGTGTATCTGCTTCACCTTTCCGTCTACCATAATACCCTTTCGTGCGCTGCGTCTGCTGCTTCTTTTGTTTTTGCTTTCGCCAATCGGCAACGGAATGGTTGAGCTGATGTTACTTTTTTCTTTTCGCGATGTATGCATAAATTAAACCGCGAAACCAATTGCCAGTGCAAATACTGCATAAATCTTACCGCGCGGACATTTAGGATTAATAAAAGTAACGATATGAGAGGTGATAAAAGTAGCATCCTTTGCCTACAAGCAACCGATCAAAAGGGAGAAGGTTTATTCGTGCGTATGTTGTTCCACCCGGGTGGAAAGTGAAGTTTACGTTGGATACATTTATACATTTATGTCTCTTTGTAGCTGGTATCGAAACATGTATGATTGACCATATTCTGATCAATATGTTGTTGAATCGATTGTTCGATTCCGAGCATTCCAAGGTAAAATGGATGTAAGCGATTGTAAGATACATCCGAACCAGCTTCCGTTGTGCTTTTTGATCCCTTTTTTGTGTTGATTGGAATGTCGAACAATGTTAGGACAAGGTTGTACTTCCACTTTACATATTTTCAATTTGCAATTTTTACTGCATCAGTCATTCAAAGAATGTTTCAACAGTTTTAAAGACATTCACAATCGATTTTGATAATCATTCTATCAGTACTAACGAAAAACGATATTTAAACCGTTTTGTCGATTAGCTTAAACGGATTAACGTCTTTACCGCATCTTTCTCTAATGCGATACGGTCAAGGTGAAATAAATTAAAAACAATTACTTTTTTTGTTAACTAAAATAATAATAATATTTATTTTTCCTACCATCAAAATATTATATTGCTTCGTAACAGATCATCAACAATAATTTCTTTAAGATAAAATATTTTATTTAACGTAAGGCACCTTTTTATCTTCAACTGTGCCATGATAAAAGTTTAGGGGAAAATTAAATTTACGATAGCTTAAACATATAATAATCAAAACAAATAATCATTGAATCATGGTAAAAAAAAGGTTTTTCAAAAACGTTCCAATATAATATAAAATGAAAAAGTATAATGCAATCTAATCACATTTACATTTTTGATAATTCAAATTACTTAAGAAATTATAATATTCCTATGGCGCGATTCCATCAATTGTTCCATTAAGAAGGAAATAACGATCCCTTTCGGATGTTTGTGTAATTTTACAAAACTTACATTTTAGTAAAAGTCTATAATCATTTCGTCAAACTTTTAAACTTTCTCTTCGTGCAAAAAACAACGGATCATTATTTTACCCAAATGTGCCAAAGTATGCTGCCAGGAAGCTCACCAACAATAACACACACACACACACACACCGCCCGAAGAAAGCAATTTTTTCACCTTTATTAATGGGCTTCGATTTCCGTGCTACCATTTCGATCACCTCCGGACCATGCTGGAGACAAAAAAGGGAAAATGAAAACACCACTGATGAAATTGCGCAACCGATCGTCATACCAATTCCCCGGTCAAACCAATTCCACGATAAGCCTCCGGCACCAATCGGCACCATTTATCACATTTAATAGGGCCAAAAAAGCCCGCAAGGATGGGCAACCACGAGTAACTTTTTATCGAAACGAGGTACGAAATTGTAACCCCCGTTTTCTTCGCAGCACTAAGTATGCAGCACGACGATGCAAAAGGGATTGAAACAGGGCCGCCGAATGAAGGGCGGACAAAAGGCGGAGAAATGGGAAATAGAAGGCACTTTGTAAACAAATCTTCGCCACATTCTGGCTACTAGCCAGAAGCTTTCAATTATTTTCACTTCCTCGATCACTCGCGAACGGTTTCAGTAGGCGGAGTAATTGACCGCCGATTCCCTTTACTTATTGCGCTCGACAAACTCTCCCCCGAGGGCTCGGGAAAGAAGGGTGTGTAGTCGCGTTTGTCTTTCTGCAGTTTTCCCCCGGTTGGATGAATAATCGGCCCATAGACGGCACGGTGGTATTCACCTGAATGAAGCTGTACGAACATAAATTATGAAATTAATTTCTGTATTTGTTTTAACTCAGCACGCTGGTTTCGGAACCTGCTTGGTGGTACATTCGAATGGATGGTGGATTTGGAGTTTTTTTTTTTTAAGAATTTAGTGTTTGCTCCTTGGCTTGTTGGTAAAGCTTAAAACGGAAAAGGTTGTGGCTCGCTTTATAGCCACATTACTCTTCTATCTCAATCGCCCTTAGTTTGACATTTCAATTAAAAACAAACCCACAAGGTTTCATCAAACGCTGTCTGAGTGAGTACAAAGCAAAGGTGATTTTATGTTAATTTACATTCGTTAAAGAGATAATAATGAAATTGTACAATATTCTGAGTGACTGAAAGGGAGAATAAAGGCGTTGATAGAAAATAATGTAGTAGAATAATAAAGGTAGACAAACAACTGAACAATCTAACAAGATGCAATTAATGAAAACCTAGGATAAATTATAATTTTCATCGTTTTAAAATAGATAATAAATAGATAATAGATAGATAATAAATCCAAAATCACCAATAATTTCAGATCGGCAATAATAATTTCGGATGCACAAAAATAAACCACACGACAGCGAAATTCACGTTCGTTCTTCAATTCTGTATATTACACCGTACAGGAAGGGCGTTCTTCCTTACGTTACACATACTAAAGCTCGTTGAGAAACACTAACAGTTGGACAAGCTTTGTTAGAGGTAACAGAAGCACAAGCGTAACGTCCAAGAAATTACCCTTATCGTAGCAGTTCTAAGCCATTGCACTGAATTACAAGATGCCGTCCCAGGCGACACGCGACAGTACTTGACTTGACCATTTCTTGGCCAATAGCTTGCCAATGGAGCCGAGCGTGCATCTCCGTATGATGAGTTCCTATGCACGTGAGGGAACAAACAACCAACGGAATACGGTTCCATGGTTCTGGATTCGTTCCACAACCGTTGGTCAATGGCACTGTTGATCGCAAACATCCATCCACCGATGGTATGCCCGCTGCTGGTCCCGTCACACCACGAGATTGATGAAACCGTGCGAATTGAAGATGGGCGTCTTTCCCAGTACACAGTCTTCCGGTCCAATCCCGCCGAGATGGTGTACCGGAGGGCCATCGTTGCTGTTGCTGCTGCTGCAGCTGTTGTTGTTGTTGAGATCCGATCGCATACCACTAAAAAGATCCTGAGCTCGTGGCACTGTAGATGAAGCATTCGTAAAAGAAAGATATTCAAAGTCAGATTTCTCCAAAATCGAAAGTGCGCCACTGTCCAACTATCTTCAGAACTCACCATGTACATGCTTTTTCTGACGGGCGCGTGAGTTCTGGAACCAAACTTGTGTAACTCGCTTGCTCAATCCGGTAGCTAGGGCGATTCTTTCCAGATCCTGACCATCCGGATTGCTATCCACCTGGAAATTTGCCTGCAAAATCTGTATCTGCTCCTCAGTAAACGTGGTCCGGATGCGTTTGGTTTTGTTCTTCCCATTCCCATCCGCATCGCATCCATCCTCGCTCGATGCCGTCCCGTCATCGATCAGCTCCATGTAGTGCGTCTTGCACAGCACCCGTTCCTCACAGATGGCAAACTGTTCCCCGGTGGACAGCTGCCGGCCACAGGAATCGCACGCAAAGCACGCCAGATGAAACACATACTCCCGAGCCCGCCGTACCCAATCGGTGGCTGAAATAGAGCGCGAACACTTGGCACAGCACGTCTTAAACTTCCTACGAGTTGGAGCAGCAAATAAAACAAATAAAGAGATAACCACAACACCTGTTAGTTTCGATCGTGGACCGGTGATAAGCGAGATCGCGTTGCCTTACTTGATGTAATCTGCTTTGCAGTACATGTCACCGTCCCGTAGATAGCACGATACTTGACGCTCCAGTGGACAAAAGCACACGCTGCAACGCAGACAAGACCCGTGCCAGGCACTGCCATTCACCTCGAAGATGTACCGATCGGTGATCGGTTCGGCACAGCTTCCACAGCTTTTAAACTCCGTCTGTAAACGTTGGTGAAACGGAAAGAAATGTTCCCAATATTAGCTCTCCTGTGCTGTGTTTTCATATTCCATGTTTCAGTGGATCATTTCAGTGAGCTCTTCTCTTAGTTTATATGTAAATATGACAAAATTATATTTCGAGTTACTAGGTGCTTAGAAAAAAAGATTTCCATTTGCCAGAATAAATAATTATCTAAATCACAATGTTGTAAGATTAACAAAATACAACTTATACGCCTTGTTTGGTCGTTTTAGCTATTCTTATTTCCTCCTTTTTATTTAAAACGATTATGCATGTCAGAGCTTTTTTATAATTAACTTTAAGAGCTTCACACACGGTCACAAACAACTTTTCGTTTACCTTCATTTCAAAAAACTCAAATTATCACTCTTTTTATACACGTTTAGCAACAATTATTGTGTAACACGTACGTCCTTCTGAAATTCTTTCAGAACAATAGTTTGTCACTATAATTTTGAACTATTTTTGCACTTGCTGTATTGTAGTACTTCTTTTTATCATATCAGATACATGGTCACATATATTTCTGTTGTTGCATTTTTCATCCAAGTTTTATAGAAACAACTTATAAATTGCACTTTTTTCTGTTAGATTCACTCTCTGTGAACATCTGTTCTCGTCTTTATGCACTTTTCGAACGATAAACTTAGATTTTCCACATCGCGAGCAATCTTTAACTCTGACTCCTAATTCACAAAGCAACTCTTCAACCATACCCGATACCGAAAGGTTTCGAACCTCATGGTGCGTCAACCACCGTCGCAGGTCAATCTCGAACTGAGCGCCCAATTCCCATTCATCCAGCACAGCATCAAAAGGCTAGAAAACGAAACAACCCTATTCCGGGTACGGAGATGCCTGCTCGAACGGTGAGACCTCTCCCGATCCATCTGTCCAACTTTGGCGTTGCTAAGGAACACACGATGAAGAGATGTGGGTATAAGTGGTTCTCTTTTCTTCTCTTGTTTCCATCGCTGTTCCATTGCTCTCACACAATCGGAGCTAGAAATGCCCTGGCGTTCTAGGCAATCTCGCATCATCGCGCACACTCTCCAGCGACGCTTAGAGACGCTCTATGTACTCGACACGCGCGGCCAACCCGAACCCTAAAACCCCACCGTTTGTCGACCTTCGTCGAGGAGTAGGAGCGAAGATAAAGCCTCGAACGCTCGAACAAGGGCCGGTACATAACACGCCCCTTCGATTTATGTGCGATTTATGTTGCCTTTTGGGTTCGCTGTGTTTAGTTCCTTGGCACCCTTGGCACAATTGTGTGTTCTACGAGCGCGAGGTTTCCGTGTGCGAGGGAAAACACAGGGGCAAATACTTCCGAGTGGTCGCTTTCTGCGCTCGCTTTTATCACTTTTTAAGTGCGGTTTTTTTCTTTTTTACTCGCAAAAAGAAGTCAGTACATTGATTGAAGAATTAGCAATGGAAACGTTGGCTAAAGTATGCAAGTTGTACAATTACTGAGGATTATTATAAGGCACCGATCCTCATAGAACTGGAACTGTATACAGGGCTGTAAGAAATGTAAAAGTGGGTATTCTTATTGTGCTTAAATTTTTCTCATCGGGAGTCGCTTCCGGATCATCCTGTGCCATTGTAAGGGTTCTTCAAAAAGCGTCCAGACAGCAGCCTAAAATGACACAGAAAGTGTCTCGTCTAAAAGTGATGTCATGTACCTAGAGGATGGCCACACCATGCCACCTAGCAAGCAAGCTACCACAACACCGTACCGAGTTGCATAATTGTGTCCCATTCAGATGCAAATGGTTCTGCATACCTCCCGTACAACGTGGGCACAATGGGTGTCTAGAAGTCAAAAGCCCTGCCATCGGTGTCTGTTTAGTGCGGGAATTCGTGTGACGAATTTTTCATCCACCGACCTATTCCCGTCGAGATGCTTAGAACAGTGAAGGTCGCCGACCAAACCGTCCGTCATCCGTCGGTTTTTGGGAAAGATGACTGTAAAGGGGTGTTCGTAGTTGAAGCCGCTTCCGGACGGTACGGGATGAATTTAGACGAGTTCCACACACGCCTCTCCACCTGGCCAGCTAGAAGAGAAGAAAAACACACACACATGACGGATTACCGAAAACGATGCTACCTTTCATCGGTAGCGGACAACAGTGGTTGAGACAGACGTGTGACATCGCTTTAAAGTCTCGCTACCGTTTGACAGCTTAACGAGCACTCTTTACGGATCAACACGGAAGGTAATGGTGCTGAATGGACGGCTGGCACTGACACACCAGTTCCAGACGGTGCTGCATCCTTTGAGCCCGGTGTTTAGTTCGCTTGTTTGCATTCTACTCGCGTGTGTGGGCCTTGTAGCATCTTCTTTTGAAAAAAAAACCCACTTTTCCTTGCTGTTCACTATGTAACCCAAACGATGGACCAATAGCCTAAACTCGTCCAATATATTTGGATCAATGGAATGTTTCACCTTCGCCTGAACGAATTGTTTAAATTTGCACAAATAAAGCACATTTCAACTGCGGTGTTGCGTTTGTTTTGCGATACTAGTTTCACTGTTTACTCTTTAATTAGGAAATTTGGGGACATATTTTCACGTGTTAATTTAGGAATTTCAAATTAAGGCTAAGTTGTAAACATCGGTGTAGCAATTTGTCAAATTAGCTCTCCTACTTGACTGGGTTGAAGTAGTCATTATTGCCTTCATTTATTCCACAATGACTAATCCTAAAAAATCCCTCAAAACAGTTTCAGAAAGAATTTTGCAGATAGAATCTTATACGAAAACTAGTTGCTAGTTGCGATGGAAATTTCACTAGCTAGAATTAGAATCTTAAATGAATAAGTAATAAAAAAGGATAATAAACTATGTCAATTCTTTACTGGCGACTTGTAAGGGCCATATATTTTATTAGAAATAGTATAAACCAACTCAATATTATTGAGTAAAAAAAGGGTTTTTTTAAATGCAGAATACTGTAATTAAAAGTAGAAAAAACGTTACAATTCTTTTGAAGAGTTAAATGGTCTTGTTTCTTCTCGTTCGGTATATGTGATTCATTGAAGGTCGAGGATCTCATCTTGTACTTCCGCAATTAAGGCTTATATGGCGCTCATATTCTAGCTGATCATCAAGATATTTATGTAAAAAATGGCAAACAACAAAACTTTATTATCGACTCGTATGCGACATAGATATCTAGCTACTACCCAGGACTTCCTGATGATCAATATTAGTGCAATGATAGACATAGATTCATCATGTTCTCTGTTTTTGGACAAACTAAGTAAATGAGTTTTTGTCAAACGCATAAGCATTTATGCCCTTCCCGTTGAAAAATGTCAAATAAATGAACTCACAACAAACTACCATCCGCACAGCAATTGTCTAATTCGTTTCGAATCGTTAAGCCACATGAAGTTTATTAATTACATCCAACACATCAAAAGACACCATCCGTTACACCGGTTCCCCGTAAACCACGAAAGAAAATCTCCTCACCAAAAAAAGGGGCACAATTAAATCGTTTTTCTTACTCAAAACATGGGATGATTACAATTATCACACTCATTTTAACAGACAGCATCGTTAGCTCACTTCCCAAGGGTTTGTGCTGTTTGGTGCAGAGAATTAAACTTTCTTGCGCTGTCGGTTATCTTTATCTTCTACTTAGCTCAAACTATTTCTCTCGGTGAAATAAACAAATGTCCTGTGAAATGAGTAGAAATCTATTCCAGCGACAGAGGACTTCCGATCGTCCAGCTGTGGAAATTTCACCCCAAACCAAGCACGAAGGGTGGCCCGCAAGAACAATCGACAAATAAGTGATCAGTTTCATCGCTCACAGCACGCATCTCGTACTGCCTCAGGTGAAATGGACTCTTTGCTTTCCAACAAAACAAAAAAAAAACGTGTACGATTGATTCTCTGCTGGCGTACCGGTGCGTCCAAACGCCCCGAAGTAGCAACGGAATCGGCTTCCGGTTTCAGCGTCTTTCACCCCCTGGTACGACCGGATACGGTGTTTGATTGTTTCCTGTGGCACAAATTTGGTAGGCGTTAGACGTCACTAATAACATGCGCTACAAAGGAAACAACCCTCACGAACGGTCTGTCGTCTGTCCGTCCCGTTTGGGGTGTGAATTGTTGCGGGTGATTTTTCACTCCCCCCGAAGGCCCATCCCAATTGCCCGCATTGTACGGATTAAGCGCCGGGTTAGGGTGAAGAATAGGATGAACCCGACAGGGATTTTGGTTCGGATATTCTTGGACGGTTCAGTTGTACGCTCGGTTGAACAAGGAGCTAAATTGTAGGTAATTAAATTAGCTGCATGTAAATCGCTTCATCGACTGCTGTTAGGTGCAATCGTTCAAGCGGTCTCGGGAGAGTTTTCGGGCACAAAGGTTGAGACAACATTGAGCAAAGGGATGAATATTTAAATCAATATTGCATAAATAATCTGACACAGGGGGTTTTACCTATGGCTAACAAAGCTTCCAATTATTTAATGCACGCAAATATTACGTCAACTATAATTCTTGATGGAAAGCGTTCACAAAATATTTTAAGAACACACAAATCTTTTCAACTTCCAACACCTGTTAAATACATGCTACAACAGTGTTCCTGTTGTGTATCCAAAAATTTGCTATCCAGCCCTTTTCGGCATTACGAGAAAAAGGGAAATTGTACCAGTTTTTATTTGATTTTGTTTGTATTTACTTTCGGACACCCTCTCGTATTTCTGCTACAGAAACAGCATATCGGCAGGCTGGATGAAATTGTTGTAATCCAACGTACAAATAAACAAACAAACAAATATTGAAGAAACAAACATAGAAGGGAAAGTTTTTCATCAACTTACCATTGGCCATTGTTTGCCAACTTTGGAAGTTGTTGGACTCGCTACCGAAAAGTTGGCTATGAAGCACACTTACGGACAACGGAAAAAGAATGATTTCGGAAGAAAAAGTTTACTCGTCTCTCGAATGGGGAATCAATTTCTTTCCTTTTCGTCCTGCTTCTGCTATAAAGAACGTAAGTGGAATATTTTATTTCATTCAGTGCCCGTCAGGATGGTTCAAAAAGACTTATTTCACGTCCGTTGGGTAAGAAGAACTCGATAAAAAAAATCTGAACACACACAGGCTGTATAGGGATAAAACGGCTTAGCGAGCAGTTCCGCAGGACGATAATCCCATTATTTTCCCGTATCGTAATCGGATCACTACCACGGTTCGAAACTACTTTGAACTGCTGTGTTGCCCTTGTTTCCTGGTTTGTATCATTAGACGATAATACATCTGTCATTTGAGATCAGTAGAATCGTCCATTATGGAACGTTTAGGCGTGTTTCGGATTTATCGCTCATAAGGGAAAGGGTTGCCTATTTGTGGAATTGGTGGAAATCCCAAGTTGGAAATACTATTGTGTTAAGAAGGTATACTTATCCTGGAATACTATATTCAGTCTCATTTTCGAATGTATTGTAGCTACTTTTACTACAAAAAAAACCAATGCGACACGAACTCCTTTTCTTTGATTGTTTTTTCTTTTATTGGAATGTTTTGTTAATTTTAAAAACATTTATTTTAATAACTTATTTACAGAAGAAATTTCACTAGAGTTATGCGTTTAATGTCCACAGGGTTACTCACCACAATATCGCAGTAAGCTTAGTTTTGCATTTTCTTATCGTTCTGAACCTAGTACAGTTAGTGACAAATTTGTGCTACACCTATCTCTGCCGTTTTTCTTAAAACATTTCTTTGGTATTCCGGTTTCCTATCTCCACACAGTGCTGGGTGGAGTCGCTTTGCGATAGATTCTTCTCTTCATTTACTCCTACAACGTCTCAGCAATCATCCATTTGGCAACTTCCGTGCGGTGAGTGCAACAGTGATTGCATACCCATATGTTACACCATCAGGTTGATGAGATTCACTGTGGAATGTTAGATGGAAAGAAAGAAGACCCCCAAAACGCAAACAAAAGTTAAAATCTGTTCAATCGTATGAGGTTTGCCATCACGTGCTTACCGTGTGAGTTGAACATGGCACCAGGATGTTTGCCCATACCGGGGCCATGATCGTGATCGCCCAGACCCGTCTGTCCGCTGCTGTTGTTGTTCATGTCCTGCCGCAATGCGTTGAACAGATTGGGATTGTGATCGCGTGGAACTGAGGTAGCAGACGAAACAGACACAAAAAAAAACGAGAAAACACACACGAGAGTTAAAGTACAAAGGCAAGACAAAGCGTCCGGGATCAGTCTCGAAGCTGATCGATCACCTACCGTGGGTGTGCTTCTTTTGGCGGGCACGCGAGTTCTGGAACCAAACCTGCGTTACCCGCTTGCTTAGCCCCGTCAGCTGCGCTATCCGCTCCAGGTCCTGCCCGTCCGGGTTGCTGTCGATCTGGAAGTTTGCCTGCAGCACCTGCAGCTGCTCCTCGGTAAATGTCGTCCGGACGCGTTTCGATTTGTTCTTGTTGTATCCATCACTGCTGCACCCATCTGTGAATGGTTGGCGAAT
>STHB01031157.1:0-10628 GCA_018908115.1 Anopheles rivulorum
CTCCGGGCGGCTTTCCTTGCTGCATCTGCTGCTGCGGCGGTCAGACCACGACCGTCTGCGCCTCGCCTTCGCGGGTCGCACGCACGGTGCCGATCTTCCACACCTGTTCGCCGGCGGCGGTCAGGTCGGCGATCGCTGCGTCGGCATCGGCCGCCGAGACGATCACGGCCATGCCGATGCCGCAGTTGAACACGCGGTGCATTTCCGCATCGGCGACGCCGCCGTGCTCCTGCAGCCACTTGAACAGCGGCGGCAGCGGCCATGCGTTCTGGTCGAGCTCGGCGGTGAGCCCTTCGCGCAGCACGCGCGGAATGTTCTCGACGAGACCGCCGCCCGTGATGTGCGCCATGCCCTTCACCGACAGCTTCTGCATCAGCGCGAGCAGCGGCTTCACGTAGATGCGGGTCGGCGCCATCAGCGTGTCAGCCAGCGAGCGGCCGTGGAAATCGGCCGACAGGTCGGGGTTCGCGCGCTCGATGATCTTGCGCACGAGCGAGAAGCCGTTCGAGTGGATGCCGCTCGACGCGAGGCCCAGCACCACATCGCCTTCGGCGATCGTGCTGCCGTCGATGATCTTGCTCTTCTCGACCGCACCGACCGCGAAGCCGGCCAGGTCGTACTCGCCGTCCGGGTACATGCCCGGCATTTCGGCCGTTTCACCGCCGATCAGCGCGCAGCCCGACAGTTCGCAGCCTTGCGCGATGCCCTTGACGACCGTGGCGGCCGTGTCGACGTCGAGCTTGCCGCACGCGAAGTAGTCGAGGAAGAACAGCGGCTCGGCACCCTGCACGAGGATGTCGTTCACGCTCATCGCGACCAGATCCTGGCCGACGGTGTCGTGTTTGTTCAGATGAAACGCCAGCTTGAGCTTGGTGCCCACGCCGTCGGTGCCCGACACGAGCACCGGCTCGTTGTACTTCTTCGGCACTTCGAACAGCGCGCCGAACCCGCCGATGCCGCCGAGCACGCCGTCGCGCAGGGTTTTCTTCGCAAAAGGCTTGATCTTGTCGATGAGCGCGTCGCCCGCGTCGATGTCGACACCTGCGTCGCGATAGGACAGACCCTGAGCGTCAGGAGCGGATTTCGGAGGATTCATGGGGGAATGCGAGAAGGTCGGTAAAATGCGATTTTACCCGAAGCCGGCCCGTTGGCCGGAATTCCCAGCACCGAATCGTCAGGGATTGCATCTTGGTCAACACGTCCCCGTTTTCAACGCCGAGCGAACCGCGCCGAAACCCGCGCGGCGCCGTGCGTGCGGCCGCGCGTGAAGCCCATGGAACCGCAGCCCCCGGCGCGTGCCCGGCGTACGGCGCGCGTATTTTCAACCGACCCGCATTGTGACTGTTGTGTCCCGTCAACTGACGCTCGATCTCGGCACGCCGCCGCCCGCCACGTTCGACAACTTCATCATGAACGAGGAGAACGACGAGCTCATCTCGCGCCTGCAGAAGCTCGACCTCGCGCTCGCGGCAGGCCCCGTGCCGGACCGGTCGTTCTACATCTGGGGCGAGCCCGGCAGCGGCCGCACCCACCTGCTGCAGGCGCTCGTGAGCGACGCGTCGTACGGCTACGCGCGCTACCTGACGCCGCAGAGCCCGCTCGGCGCATTCACGTTCGATCCGCGCATCGGCATCTACGCGATCGACGACTGCGACCGGATGAGCGACGCGCAGCAGGTCGCGCTGTTCAACCTGTTCAACGAAGTGCGCGCGCACCCGTCGAGCGCATTCGTCGCGGCGGGCCCGGCGGCGCCGCTCGCGCTCGACGTGCGCGAGGATCTCCGCACGCGCCTCGGCTGGGGGCTCGTGTTCCACCTGTCGCCGCCGTCCGACGCCGGCAAGATCGCGGTGCTCAAGCTCGCCGCGAAAGAGCGCGGGATCGCGCTCACCGACGACATCGCCGCCTATTTGCTGACCCATTTCCGCCGCGACATGCCGAGCCTGATGGCCTTGCTCGACGCGCTCGACCGCTTTTCGCTCGAGCAGAAACGCGCCGTCACGCTGCCGCTGCTGCGCCGGATGCTCGCGCGTCCGGGCGACGACATCACACCACCGGGCACGGGCCCGAACCGCTTCGAGTAAAATGCGCTTCCATGACTAATCTGGCACTCTTTGACCTCGATCACACGCTGATCCCGACCGATAGCGACCACGAATGGGGCCGCTTCATGGTGAAGCTCGGCATCGTCGACGCGGAAAGCTTCTCGCGTCAGAACGATCAGTTCTTCGCCGACTACAAGGCCGGCAAGCTCGACATCCACGCGTACCTCACGGCAATGCTCACGCCGCTCGCGAAGTATTCGCGCGCGCAGCTCGCCGAATGGCACGAGCAGTACATGCACGAGGTGATCCGGCCCGCGATGACGCCCGCCGCGCTCGAACTGGTGCGCAAGCACCTCGATGCGGGCGACCTGTGCTGCGTCGTGACGGCGACCAACGAATTCATCACGCGCCCGATCGCGACCGCGTTCGGCGTCGATACGCTGATCGCGTGCGAGGTCGAGACGACCGACGGGCATCCCGATTCACCGTACACGGGCCGGCCGACCGGCACGCCAAGCTACCGCGAAGGCAAGATCGTGCGGACCGAAGCGTGGCTCGCGTCGCTCGGCAAGCACTGGGACGACTTCGCGCACAGCTATTTCTACAGCGACTCGCACAACGACATCCCGCTGCTCGAGAAAGTCACCGACCCGATCGCGACCAACCCTGACGACACGCTGCGTGCGCATGCAAGCACCCGCGGCTGGCGTATCCTCGATCTCTTCTGAACGTCGTGATCAAAAAATTCATCCGCAAGCTGCTCGGCCAGGACGAAGCCGAGCAAACCTCTCCCGCAGCGGCCCCGGCCGACGAAGCGGCCCCTGCTGCCCCGCGCGCGCCGAAAGGCACCCGTGGCGGCGGCGCGAAAAAGCCGCGCAGCAACCATGAGCCGACCGTCGTGCCGGCCAGCGTGCACGGCATCAATCCGGCGCTGATCTCGAAGAATGCCGTGCGCGTGACCGACACGCTGCAGCAGGCGGGCTTTCGCGCGTTCATCGTCGGCGGCGCCGTGCGCGACCTGCTGCTCGGCATCGCGCCGAAGGACTTCGACGTCGCGACCGACGCGACGCCGACCGAAGTCCAGCGCCTGTTCCGCCGCGCGCGCCTGATCGGTCGCCGCTTCCAGATCGTCCATGTGCAGTTCGGCCAGGAACTGATCGAGGTGTCGACGTTCCGCGCGCTGGTCGATGCACCGCCCGAAGCAGCCGCGGCCGAGCCGCCGAAGCGCCTGAAGCGCGACGAACTCGATCGCCGCACGCATGCGGTCGACGCGAGCGGCCGCGTGCTGCGCGACAACGTGTGGGGCGAGCAGCATGAAGATGCCGCACGCCGCGACTTCACGATCAACGCGATGTACTACGACCCGTCGACGCAGACGGTGCTCGATTACCACGACGGGATGGCCGACATGCGCGCCCGCCTGTTGCGGATGATCGGCGATCCGGCCACGCGCTTCCGCGAGGATCCGGTGCGGATGCTGCGCGTCGTGCGCTTCGCGGCGAAGCTCGGTTTCGAGATCGAGCCGCATACGCGCGAGCCGATCAATGCGCTCGCCGACCTGATCAACAACGTGCCGGCCGCGCGCCTGTTCGACGAAATGCTGAAGCTGCTGCTGTCGGGCCACGCGCTCGCGTGCCTGACGCGGCTGCGCAAGGAAGGCCTGCACCACGGGTTGCTGCCGCTCCTCGACGTCGTGCTCGAACAGCCGCAAGGCGAGAAGTTCATCACGCTCGCGCTGAACAACACCGACGCGCGCGTGCGCGCCGGCAAGCCGGTGTCGCCGGGCTTCCTGTTCGCAACGCTGCTGTGGCACGACATGCGCCAGCGCTTCGAGCAATACACGGCCGAAGGTGAAATTCCGGTGCCGGCGCTCCATCGCGCGATGGACGACGTGCTCGACATGCAGACCGAGAAACTCGCGATCCACAAGCGCTATTCGGCCGACATGCGCGAGATCTGGGGCCTGCAGCTGCGCCTCGAGAAACGCTCGGGCCGCAGCGCGATGCGGCTGCTGGAACACCAAAGGTTTAGAGCGGGGTATGATTTCCTCCTGTTACGCTGCGAATCCGGCGAGCTCGATGCGGAAGTCGGACAGTGGTGGACGGATTTCATCGAAGGCGACGCGGCTGCTCGCGAGGCATTGCTCACGCAGGGCGGCTCGAAGGAAAAATCGCCCCGCAAGCGGCGCCGCCGCGGCGGTGTGCGAAACCGCCAGCCGGGTGAAGGTGCCGCCGAGCAGGCACCGGATACCTCGGGCGGTTCCGACGACTGACGCGCTCGCCGGCGAACGACGTAGGAAGTGATGCCATGACGGTTGCATATATCGGACTGGGGGCGAATCTCGGCGATGCGCGCCAGACCCTGAAGGACGCGGTGGTGTGCCTTGCGCAGCAGCGCACCATCTCGATCCTCGGCAAATCGAGCCTGTATCGCACGGCGCCCTTCGAAGCGGGCGGCGGCGACTATTACAACTGCGTCGTCAAGCTCGACACGACGCTGTCGGCCCGCGAACTGCTCGCGCTTTGCCAGAAGATCGAACATCACTTCGGGCGCGAGCGCCCGTATCGCAACGCGCCGCGCACGCTCGACCTCGACATCCTGCTGTTCGGCGCCGATTCGATCGACGAACCGGACCTGATCGTCCCGCACCCGCGCCTCACCGACCGTGCGTTCGCGCTCGTGCCGCTCGTCGAGATCGAGCCGGCGCTCGACATTCCCGCGCGCGGCCGTGCCGACGCCTTCCTCGCCGCGGTGGCAGACCAGCGCGTCGAGAAGGTGCAAACCTGCCAGTGCCTGATGCAGAAGGCACTCGCTGCCGGCGAAGACGCCGACAAGACCCGCTGCCGATGAACTCGACTCCGCTGACTGTCACCGCGCCCGACCTGCGCGCCCCGCACCGCTATCTCGTGATCGAAGGCCCGATCGGCGTCGGCAAGACGACGCTCGCGCGCCAGCTCGCCGAGCGCTGGTCGATGCAGACGCTGCTCGAACGCCCGCAGGACAACCCGTTCCTCGAACGCTTCTATCGCGACACCGCGCGCTACGCGCTGCCCGTGCAGCTGTCGTTCGCGCTGCAGCGCGCGCAGCAGGCGCGCGAGCTGATCGGCGCGCTCGAAACGGGCCGCCCCGTCATCGCCGATTTCATGCCGCAGAAGAACGACATCTTCGCGCGGCTGAACCTGCCGGAAGACGAATGGCAGCTGTATCGCTCGGTCGCGACGCACGTCGACGTGCCGCAGGCGCCGTCGCCCGATCTGGTCGTCTACCTGCAGGCGAGCCCCGAAGTGCTGTTCTCGCGCATCCAGAAGCGCGGGCTGCCGATGGAGCTGCAGATCAGCGATGCGTACCTGCGTTCGCTCGTCGACGCGTACAACGAATTCTTCTACCACTACGACCGCACGCCGGTGCTGACGGTCGCCGCGGAGCACCTCAACCCGCTGGATTCCCCCGAAGATCTCGCCCTGCTGGTCGAGCGCATCGAGACGATGCGCGGCCGCAAGGAATTCTTCGTCAAGGGCGAGACGACGCGCTGACGCGTCCCGCCTGTCGTTCTTCACCCATCGACCCGGATTTCCCATGACCTATCTCCAGGAATCGAGCCGGCCTGCCGTGACGGTGCCCAAGCTGCAGGCAATGCGCGACGCCGGCGAGAAGATCGCGATGCTCACCTGCTACGACGCGAGCTTTTCCGCGCTGCTCGATCGTGCGGGCACCGACGTGCTGCTGATCGGCGATTCGCTCGGCAACGTGCTGCAGGGCCATACCACCACGCTGCCCGTGTCGCTCGACGACATCGCGTACCACACGGCCTGTGTCGCACGCGCGCAGCCGCGCGCACTGGTCGTCGCCGATCTGCCGTTTGGCACGTACGGCACGCCGGCCGAGGCGTTCGCGAACTCGGTCAAGCTGATGCGCGCGGGCGCGCAGATGGTCAAGCTCGAAGGCGGCGAATGGCTCGCCGAAACGATCCGCTTCCTCGTCGAACGCTCGGTGCCCGTGTGTGCGCACGTCGGCCTCACGCCGCAATCGGTGCATGCGTTCGGCGGCTTCAAGGTGCAGGGCAAGACCGAAGCCGGCGCGGCGCAGCTGCTGCGCGATGCGCGCGCGGTCGAGGACGCGGGTGCGCAGCTCGTCGTGCTCGAAGCCGTGCCGACACTCGTCGCGTCCGAAGTCACGCACATGCTGAAGATTCCGACCATCGGCATCGGCGCGGGCGTCGACTGCTCGGGGCAGGTGCTCGTGCTGCACGACATGCTCGGCGTGTTCCCCGGCAAGCGGCCGCGTTTCGTGAAGGATTTCATGCAGGGCCAGCCGAACATCCAGGCGGCCGTCGAAGCCTATGTGAGCGCGGTGAAGGATCAGTCGTTCCCCGGCCCCGAGCATTCGTTCTGACGTAGTCCGTCGGACGTGAAAAAGCGCGGCGCCCTTTGCGGGGCGCCGCGCTTTTTTGTTGGTGCGTTGCGTGGATGACCGGGTGCGTGACACCCGCGCGAGCGCGGTGCCCCACCCGTCACATCGTCACTTCAACACCGCGTCGAGCGCACCGCGCAGCGCATTGGTCAGCAGCAGCCCTTCCGCGCGCGCAAGATCGTCCTGGGTCACGACGCGCTCCACCGCGCCGAACGCACGGTCGTCGAGCAGCACGCCGCGCATCACGCCCGGCAGCACGCCGGACGACAGCGGCGGCGTCACCCACTGGCCGTCGAGCTTCACGAACAGGTTCGAGCGCCCGCCTTCGGTCACCTCGCCACGTTCGTTGACGAACAGCATGTCGAAACCGCCGAGCGCCTCGGCCGCCTGCCACGCGCGGTCGTATTCGGCGCGGCGTGTGGTCTTGTGCAGCAGCAATGCATCGCTCGCGCGGGTCGGCGCGAAACCATGCGCCGACGCCAGCATCACGCCGACCGGCCCCGCCGGCAACGGCTTCAGCGGCGCCGCAATGATCTCGATCGTGCCGTCTTTCGCGAGTGCGAGCTTCATCCGATAAGCAGCGTCGCCGTCGAGCGCTGCGCAGTGCGCATCGATCGCGCGGCGCAACGCTTCGATATCGAAGCGGAAGCCGAACGCATCCGCGCTGCGCTGCAGCCGCGCAAGATGACGGTCGAGATGGCGAATGCCGTCCGCACGCGTGGCTGCCGTCGTTTCGAACAGCTGGAAGCCGGGATCGGCGTCCGTCAGGAATCGCGCTTTCAATTCGCACTCCGCATATTCGTCGGCCGCGACGCTGTCGAGCACGATACCCGCGCCGACGCCCATCGTGCCATGGTGCCGCGTTGCCGAACCGGATGGGTCGACATCGGTATCGGCCCCGTCGAGCGTCAGTGTCCGGATCGCAACCGACAGGCAGAAATCGCCACAGCCGTCCGCATGCTCGCCGGGCGCGTCGAGCCAGCCGATCGCGCCCGTATAAAGCTCGCGCGGTGTCGACTCGATCGCGTCGATCAGTTGCATCGTCTTGTACTTCGGCGCGCCCGTGATCGACCCGCATGGAAACAGCGCGCGCAGCATCTGCGCGAACGTCGTGCCATCGCGCCAGCCGGCCTCGACCGTCGACGTCATCTGCCACACCGACGCATACGGTTCGACGGAGAACAGCGCCGGCACCTTGACGGTGCCGGTACGTGCGATCCGCGACACGTCGTTGCGCAGCAGGTCGACGATCATCACGTTTTCCGCGCGGTTCTTCGGATCGTTCGCGAGGAACGCGGCAGCCGCCGCGTCGTCACGGGGATCGGCCGAACGCGGCGCGGTGCCCTTCATCGGCCGTGCGCGCAGCACGTCGCCGTGCTTCTCGACGAACAATTCGGGCGAACACGACACGACCCACACGCCGCCGGACAGCGCGATCAGCGCGCCGTACCGCACCGGCTGGCGCGCGCGCAGCCGCCGGTACAGCGCGAGCGGCGTACCGAATACGTCGAAATTCAGCCGGTACGTGTAGTTGACCTGGTACGAATCGCCCGCGCGCAATGCGTCGTGCACCGCGGCGATCGCCGCGTCGAACGCGTCGCGCGACACGCTCTTCGCGACATGCGCGACGCCCGCGATCGACGGCGCGCCGCCACCGTCCTGCTGCGCGAGCCACGCGTCGACTTCGTCGCGCGACAGGCGCTCGCAATGCGCATACAGCAAAAAGCGCAGCGGGGCATGGCCCAACTGCGCTCGTTGCAGGTTGCGTCCGAATTCGTAATCGCCGACGACGACCGCATGCAGCCCGTCGCGCAGATCCTGCGCGACCGCCGCATCGATTTCGTCGAGCTGCGCCGGGTCCGTGCACACGCGTTCGTGCACGAAGCCCGAGTACAAACGACTCGACCGCGCGGACGCGGTCGAGTCGCAATCGTCCAAGAGCGCGAACGACGCGCTCTCGCTGCCTTCAGTCATGCTTTACTCGAAGAAGCTCTTCACACGGTCAAACCAGCTCTTGCTCTGCGGGCTGTGACGCGCGCCGCCCTCAGCCAGCGACTTCTCGAACTGCTTGAGCAGATCGCGCTGGTTGTCGGTCAGTTTCACCGGCGTCTCGACCTGCACGTGCACGTACAGATCGCCCGCGATGCTCGAACGCAGCCCCTTGATGCCCTTGCCGCGCAGGCGGAACGTCTTGCCCGACTGCGTACCTTCCGGCACCGGGAACGATGCACGGCCGGCCAGCGTCGGCACTTCGATCTCGCCGCCGAGTGCGGCCGTCGTGAACGGGATCGGCATCTGGCAGTGGAGATCGTCGCCGTCGCGCTCGAACACCGAGTGCGGCTTGATGTGAATCTCGACGTACAGGTCGCCCGGCGGCCCGCCGTTGATGCCCGGCTCGCCGTTGCCGGCCGAGCGGATCCGCATCCCGTCGTCGATCCCGGCCGGGATCTTCACTTCGAGCGTCTTGGTTTCCTTCACCTTGCCCGACCCGTGGCAATGTACGCACGGCTCGGGGATGTAGGTACCCGTGCCATGACACTTCGGGCAGGTCTGCTGGATGCTGAAGAAGCCCTGCGACATGCGCACCGTGCCCTGGCCATGACAGGTCGGGCAGGTTTCCGGCTTCGTGCCGGGCTTCGCGCCCGACCCGTGGCAAATCTCGCACGATACCCAGCTCGGCACGCGGATCTGCGTATCGTAGCCGTGCGCAGCCTGCTCGAGCGTGATTTCCATGCTGTAGCGCAGGTCGGCGCCGCGGTACACCTGCGGGCCGCCACGGCCGCCGCGCGCGGCGCCGCCCGCAGCCTGACCGAAGATGTCGCCGAAGATGTCGCCGAACGCATCCGCGAAGCCGCCGAAACCCTGTGCGCCCGCACCGCCCATGTTCGGATCGACGCCCGCGTGGCCGTACTGGTCGTACGCGGCCCGCTTCTGACCATCCGACAGCATTTCATAGGCTTCCTTCACCTCTTTGAAATGCTCTTCCGCATCCTTGTTGTCCGGATTGCGGTCAGGGTGATACTTCATCGCAAGCTTGCGATATGCCTTCTTGATTTCGTCGTCGCTCGCATTCTTCGCGACGCCCAGAACCTCGTAGTAATCCCGTTTCGCCATATCGATTCACTGTGCCGCCACGCATCGCGCACGCGGCGGCTCCTTTCGCCTGCAGTAAAGTCTCTCGACTCGTCTGGCGCTGCACCGTCCGCGGACGGCTCGCGCAGCACCCGCCAAAAAACAAATGTGCCCGGAGGGCCGCGAAGCCCGCCAGGCGTGGAGTCGATCCGGCCATCCGGAAGGAAAGACAGACCGCTTTTCAGCCGCTGGTCAGTCGCGCCGCGCGCGTTTCCACGCGCGGCGTGCGGTGCCATTGCAACCCGGCTTAGTCCTTCTTCACTTCCTTGAACTCGGCGTCGACGACGTCGTCGGCAGCCTGCTGTGCGCCACCCGCGTGGGCCGCGCCTTCCGCTGCACCGGCCGCGCCAGCCGCACCGGCCTGCTGGGCCTGCATGTCGGCGTACATCTTCTCGCCGAGCTTCTGCGACACCTTGCCGAGCTCCTCGACCTTCGCGTCGATCGCAGCCTTGTCGGCCGACGTGTCCTTCAGCACTTCCTCGAGCGACTTCAGCGACGCTTCGATCGCTTCCTTCTCGCCCGCGTCCAGCTTGTCGCCGTACTCGGCCAGTGCCTTCTTCGTGCTGTGGACCAGCGCGTCGCCCTGGTTGCGCGAATCAGCCAGCTCGCGCAGCTTGTGGTCTTCCGCTGCGTTCGCTTCCGCGTCCTTGATCATCTGGTCGATCTCAGCGTCGGACAGGCCCGAGTTCGCCTTGATCGTGATCTTGTTTTCCTTGCCGGTGCCCTTGTCCTTTGCGCCCACGTGCAAGATGCCGTTGGCGTCAATGTCAAAAGACACTTCGATCTGGGGAGTGCCCCGTGCTGCGGGTGGGATGCCTTCGAGGTTGAATTCGCCCAACATCTTGTTCACCGCCGCGATTTCGCGCTCACCCTGGAACACCTTGATGGTCACGGCAGGCTGGTTGTCTTCTGCTGTCGAGAAGGTTTGCGCGAACTTGGTCGGGATGGTGGTGTTCTTGGTGATCATCTTGGTCATGACACCGCCCAGGGTTTCGATACCCAGGGACAGGGGAGTCACGTCCAACAGCAGCACGTCCTTGCGGT
>STHB01031164.1:0-10627 GCA_018908115.1 Anopheles rivulorum
GCTGTTGGACATGAGCGCATTATTGCACGGCTGCTGCAGCATCTGGTGCTGATGGGCCGCCCCATTGTACGACGACAGCAGTGCGGCCGTGGCCGTATCGGGCGAATGGGCGTTCGTGTCGTTCAGCAGCACGATGCTGCCGGTGCTGGTTGGGCCACCGCTGCCATTGCTCGCGCCACTGCCCGCACCGGTACCGTTGCTCGCACTGCTGCTTCCGTTCGAGCTCGGTCCGGTCGTTCCACTGCCGGCCGATCCACCGGCCGATGCCGAACCGGACCCGCTCCCACCGACACCCGACTGCTGCTGGTGTGCGCCGTGCTGCTGCTGATGATGCTGTGCTGGATGTACCTGTCCATGGTGGGACGGATGCTGACCGTGCTGCTGTTGCTGGTGTTGCTGATGCTGCTGCTGCTGCTGTTGCTGCTGGACGGCGGCGGCGGCAGCGGCTGCAGCGGCGGCGGCGGCAGCGGCCGCACTGCTGCCGCTAGCGTTGTTGCCGCTCGCGTTCGAGCCGCCGGAACAGGGTTTGCCATCTTTCACTAGTACTGGTACGGCCACACGTCGTGGTGAGCTGGCTGACTGGGATGAAAAACAAACCGCGCATTAGTCGGACGAAGGGGTGCGGGCGTCGTGCCCGGGGGCAGCAGGGGCGGCATCATGCCGACCAGCATCGTCGCACCGGGGCCGTAGTGGGCGCCCGGCAGCAGCTCGTCCTGGTCCGGGTCGAGCAGCTCCTGCTCCTGCACCCGTAGCTGGTGCTCGTGCTGTTCCTGCTGCTGGTGCTGGTGTTCGTGCTGTTCGTGCTGTGGATGCTGCGGCAGATCGGTCGGCGTGGTGCTGGACTCCGCTAGTATGGTCGTGGTACCGGCAGCAGCAACAGCAGCAGCACTACCAACACCACCACCACCACCAGCAACAGCAGCAGCAGCAACAGCAGCCATTGTGCCACCCATCGATGCACCGGACACAGTTCGACCGAGGCTGCGCACGTGGTGCTGGGCACGATTACTAACCTGATTATGTTGATTCTGTTCCGCCATCGCTTTCTCCTTTGCCTGCCGTTTGCACTTGTACCGATGATTTTGAAACCAAATCTTCACCTGCGAAACACGAAATCGAAGAAAAGGGAATCAATGTAGTTTGCATTAATACATTAGCTTAATGCATTCTGCAAGATCGTAACAAGAACTTTATCAGTTGACCGGCAGACGAAAAATTCCTGATGTAGATACTGGGTACTTTATATTGCTAAGGAGTTCTTCAACCTCATTCGCCTAATATTTTCCACTTCGGTCGTATCCCCAACAGATTTGGTGAGTTGTTGACCTTCTTTAAAACATATATCTTCAGTCAATTTATCTTGTGGCGTCTAGGTCAAATCAAGCTCAAAGATAACATTAATCGTTGTGTAATATTACTAGATGAGGATGCCAAGTTCTGAGTAATAATGGCAAAGACCCTCACCAATTCCTGACGGGAAAGCAGCTCAGTTGCGAAAAAAATGTTTCATCGTGAACACCTTGTGGGAGTGATCACAGCTTATCTCCTTGGCGAAAGACGTAAAGTACCAGGACCCTATGGTTGAAGTTGCCATCCAGTATCACACAAATCTCATCAATCATCGAGCTTTATCAACGATACTACTCAAAATAAGTCCGCAGCACCTGTAGTTGGTTAATCAGGATGTTTGCCTGCTACTCCTCAGGTGTATAACAAGGTCCTTCTTGTGGAGATGAACATCGGTGGACGCTCTTCCCTTCTATCAAAATGGAGCAGAGATCATTCAATCTACATCGCTTATATCCAGCGGGGACAAACAAGTCTAATGATGGCCAGCTTCTTCTTTACTGACTCTAGCAATTCTCTCAATTATTATTACAAATTAACAGATAATGCCACATTGGACATGACTTTTGGACGACTCGATTGCGTAAGGTTTTCTTTATTCTTTGATATCTGTATGTACAAACAATTACTTTTAAATGTGTTAACATATTCTTCCTGCTCCAACATCTTTGAGTAGCCAATGCATCTGGAACCTTTGACAAGTTCTCCCCAAGATACGCCGCCAAGTAAACGACATCTTTTAACGACTTTAAATGCTGTTCGTTGAATATTCCGCTTGTCGCGTGGAATTTAACGCTTCGAAAACTTGGCGAAGCATTTTTTTGTTTTGCTCCATCCCTGCTACGTTACTAAGGTGCAAACGATGTTGGGTAGGTATACCCCCAGCACAAATATTCAAACAAAATCTTACTAAAAAAAATGCCTCACATCCGCAGAAGACACCCACCACGGCGGATACGTGGGCTTAAGCGTCACCAGCTAGCTGATCCGTTAGAAGTGTCGTCGGCTTAGGTAATATGATTTAACATACGGCTACCCGGACCACCCGGGCCACCCACAGGCACAGGCACGAGCATGGAACAGGAAGTTGTCAATGCGGATGCAGGAAGTACGTACATTCGTGAACCTTATCTTCCGGCCGATGACTGTGGTCTCGCGCCACACACACACACACGTACCACGTGCTTCAAAGAGCCGTACAGCTACGCCCTTTACGTTTCTTTAATTCTTCAACCCCTGGGTCGCCTGCCTGGTTTGATGGGCGCACGGACCCACGATGCGAGTCGTTACGGGAACTTTACTGGACGAGTTTTATTGCGCGTTCTTGCCATTTTTGCCCTCTCTCATCCCCCTTCCTCTCCACCTCCATTTTCCTCTCCCTCATCCTTTTGCCTTTTTGCATTGTGGTTCGTTGGTTCTTTGATGATAGTTGAGTTTGCTTATGCAGGCTGATGCCTGCTCCCGGGCGTCCGGCCGGAGACCAACGGCAATGGGTGGCCTGTCAGCAGCTTCTGCATATGCGTGTGTGTGTTAGTGTGTTGAGTAAAATTACACATAAGTGTGCACTGTGCTTTTTTCCACTGAGGGCCCTTGTGCTAAAGACCCCGAAATAAGTGATGCAGTTTTACACTGCTGCACACTAACAGCAAGGCGCAGGCGGCTTCGTGGTGAAACTCAAAATTAGTCTCGATTGGAGAGGCCTTTGCCGTATGGCATCTGTTCGTGCGTCGTTCTTTCACCCCAACCATCTCAAGCAGGTTGTTTTTGGTTTTAATCCCATTTCTATCATTTAAAAAGAATAAGTTTAATTTTTAATTGTCGGACAGAAATCGATCCATATTGTAAGATACTGTTTCTTATACATTGTGGTAAATTAGCACATCTTTAAGTTAACATAAACTTCAGAAAGTTTATAATTTTTTGGCACCTAATATTTAAGATGTATAATGAAATATAAGTGTTTAAATTAAAATTCCACTACAAGCCTTTTTGGTTGAAATTAGACAGTTGATTATAAAGTTTAATATTCCTACTATATTCCAAATATTAGCTAAAAAATTTAATTTAGAAATGTACCGTTTTGAATGTACCATTGTGAACCTTTCAATTATTTTGTTACAAAATGCATTCATGTTGCAAATGCTAAGCGTGTATGCTTACTTAAACATATTATGCTGTTACGCTTTCCAGCTCATTGCTTACTCTCCTTGGCTGCCCATTGAAAAATCCTGTTGCAACTAATGAAGTGCATATTGAGTTAGCGGTGCAGTTGCATTTTATCCCATGCATGCAAGAAACGGCTCCATAATCGGATGCCGGACAAGCATCAATGGTGGACTGGTGGAGCAAAGCAACAACAACACGAAAAAGCGAAAAATGAAAACCTTCCAGTACACCTACTGACCCGATGGCGCACCACATTGTCCTCCCCAGTGTCGTTCGCTTTTTCTTTGTGTGTGTGGGCAGGTACCGTGCCGCAGGAAGCAGCACTAAAAATGCATTGAATCTACTCACAACACATGCCCGTCAAAGTGTAAACATTCATTTAGTATTCTCTTTGAGTAAATAACGACGACGACGACAAGAGAGAAAAGAAGCAACATTTCACAGGAAAATCCCGAAAGGAAAACTTGAAGTGTCCGTGATGGGTACGGACTAACGGAGCAAAGGGGCAGAAAGCTTTCCCGCAACCCACACGTGTACGTAGAATGCTTTTCTTTGTAACATTGAACATTGAACCGAGTGAAATGGCGACTGGCGCGCGATTTCCAAAGGAACATAGAAGACCTAGTGAAGGAAATTGGAAAATGAGCGATAAAGGATGTTGTGTGTATGGGTGGTCCCAAAGAAATGCATCGGACGAGGGAAGCAATGTAATGCCGCCAGTTGAGATTAGGTTCATTTGGGTGATTTTTAGCGCCACGTATGTCCACGGCCATGCGGTGCACTGAAGCGTGCGAGCGGTCTATTTTGTGGTACTCAAAGTAACCACTCCCAGGTTACTTACACTGCCTGTTTGTGTGTGCGGTGGCTATTATGCAACGGGGGGGCCTGTTCATGAAGGGTCGTGTCTTTTGCATGCAGCAGTACAGAAGCGCCCCCCCAGATTGATGGATGCAGTGTGGGCGCGCATTGGGATGCATTTAACGCTAGCATGGCAGCCACTTTCCTGCTTTTTAATTACGAGCAAAATCAACCACTACATCGCAACCAATTCAGCGCGAACAGCGAACGTTCCGGCGACCGGCGACCGGGCCGGTCGGGCTTTATCCGCCAGCAAAGGGTTGGATACGTGGGTGGGTACTATCTATTTTTGTGTGTGTGTGTCTTTTCATATGCCCTTGGCCATGTGTGTGTGTGTGTGTGTATGTGAGAAGAAAGATAGCTAAATAGAGGGATTGATGAAGAGGGAGGGGGGGGGGGAGTAAGAAGAGAGTGAGGGGAAGGGAAAAGGGGTTGAGAACAACAAGCCGTATGCTGACGGTGCCGTATGCAAACAACTTCTTCACATTGAATGCATCTCGAAGCGTGGCCAGAACGTTGCCAGGCAGGCAGGCAGGCAGCATTGAAAGCTTTGAAAGCGAGAAGCGTGTGAGTGTAATATTATCTCATCAGCAGCTTTCTCGTGGTGCAATTAGTAGCGTAATCAAGCAGCACCAAAACCGTCCCAGGCGATCGCCGCCCGGGTGCTGCGATGTGAACGTGGCGAAAAAGGACACTCGAAGTGGAAGCAAACACTACACACGGTGCTCAGTACAGTGCTCGCAACCAAGTGTGGAAGGTGCACTTTTTTTTGTTTTATGCTTGTGTGTACGCCTTTTTTTTCTCGGCCCATATCGCCCATTACCAAGACTGCAGTGGATGGCGTATGCAATTATTGAAGCATCTCGCGGTACTGACGCGGAACGGCAAGAAAAACCATTTGCGGATACATTACTATCTATTGTACGCAAGTGAAAGGTGTGCAATAGCGAAGCACCGGGCATTCAATGCAGGTTTCCGTTGCATTTGGTTTCCCGGTGAATGAATGCATTCCCTACGGGGAATAGTATAATTACTAAGACCACGTGCCGGTGCCGCTCGGTTCGGGATCAGCTTCGGTTCGGACAATCAGAAGATATTCCATATATATATACATGTGCAAGCCTACATTGTATGGCACGACATCTTCATTAGTCTGTAACAAAACAAAAACTGTAGAAGCTAAGCAGTTGTAATAATCTGCTGCAACTGAAAAGGATTGCAATTTGTTTCTGCTTGCTTGCGGGGGTTGTGTCATTAATTACGTGTGTCTCTGGTCTCTCTGGTTGAGCCCTCCATTCAGCACGAATTGGCTAAACTAAACCGAACGAAGCAAACTTTTTGCTGCATGAATGGAATAAAAAGATGGAACAATGAATGGATGTTTTAATTTTTGTAGTCTGATTTTTTTGTCTGATAATTGAATAACTGCATTAATGGGTGGTTCTTTATCTTGTCGCTCTTTCATTATGTTGGAGGGTGCGTGTGTGGGTTAAATTTTAAATAATTACGTTATTAGTAATTTCCACCTAATGAGATGCGCTTTGTGGCAAAATGTTGTACGAGCGACGATATTATTATAGCAATATATACATATATTCACCTGATCGTCTCATCGCCGAAAATTCTCGATCTTACACAAGTTTCGCAAATGTTTTAAACAACAAAAAAAAACAGACCTTATACCGGAGGCCTTTAACCTTCTCCCGGGTCAAACCTTATCCGGTCCATTGTTGCACACTCAACCGGGCGTGCAACCAGTGAAAACTGATACACGGGGATCGTTCATCGCCAATAATGCGACCGTTGATGATCATAATCCATGCCAAAGCACTTGTTAATTGGGTGTAGGGTAAGCCGCGTGGGAAGCGATGCGTCACATTCTGCTAACCTCAACCATGAAGTCAGCCAACTTAATTGGGAACTCCAGCAGCATCCGGAAGTGAGGGCAAGGAGCAAGTCTTAGTTTTGGCCGTTAGGTTGGCCGTTACTCCCTGCGAACTCAACGCGTACCTGCTAGGCATCCGGGCGGTACTGGTATCGGTCTGTTTATTTTCGATTCAACCCAACTCCCTCGCACAAACCCAAAACCCAAGAAAAACGAACCAGTCCGTGCCAGGCCATCCTTAACGCTGGCTTGGGAGTTTCGGTTTTTCCCCCGTTGGGTTGTTGGTAGGGATTAAAAAGGTAGCAAATGTTTACGGAACGTTCGTTCCGAGAGGGAAGTTGAACATTTTTCTTTTCCTCTGTTTTGGCAACTCATTCCACATTTCTTGCACCGAACCGGGCAAACGCAGGCGTTACTGTGGTATTTCTACCAGAAACCGTTCCACCGTGGGTGAAATGGTGCGAAAACATTGATAGGTTGAGGCAGAAACACCAACAGCAACAAAAAAGTTGTACGCACCCACATCGGATCGGAACGAGGAGATTAGGCAAATTTATAAAAATAAAAAATAAAGCATTAGCGAAACATAATAACAATAACAGCAACACGCTTAATCATTCGCATCCGGATTGGAAGTTTTGCTGTAGCAACTCGATCCTTGGGGATGGTTGGCATTAGAACTGTTAAGGGTTTTCCCTTCGGTTGGAAGGAAGGATATCCGCTGTGTCTGGTTGGAATGCTTGTGTAGCTATGGGTGTGTGTGTGTATAAAACCGAAAGAGTTAAACATAATAATAACAACGTAGCGGAGTTTGGTGCAACTGTGAGCAAACGGAAATCCTAATTAAGTGAAAGCGGTGGAATTTCCACAAATCCTTCACTCGCACTAGTAAGGGTTTATTAGCTATGAAGCAACTCTGTGGTATGTTAGGTAAATAAATAAATAAAAAATATTCTACGGTTAATGGTGGTAAGGGGGCAATGGCAATTTATGGGAGGCAATGGGTCAGATATGAAAATACTGTGCGAAAACATTCGTGGTCAAAGAGCGTTGAGCGAGCTCAAAAATAGACAATCCTGAAAACTAACGTCCTGGAAAGTTGAACAGGAGTATTTGGTGGGACTGGCAGAAAATCATTTATTATGAGTTGGTTTGCTATGGTTCCAAATTCAGATCTTTAGTCTCGACTACTGGACCATTTTAAGCGCTTGATCCTAAAATGATTAACTAGAAACGATCAGACTCTGACCAGGATTAGACATTGGTCTATAGTATCTTGCTTGATTGGGAAATTTTGAATGCATCTATCGCACCAGACATCAATTTCCGCACCAGACATCAAACAATTGTCACAAATTTTCATCCTCCACAAGATTCTGATATCAGGAACAAGAGTATACTGTGAAAATCGATTACCAGTGATCCTTCTATGGAAGAGGTATTTCGAGCCTTACTTTGAAAAGGCAACAAATTATACGACAAAATGAGGAATATTTGATCGAAATCGAACAAACTAAAAAGCATTCTAACATTGTTCAACTGAAATGTTGACCGTATATGAAACAAGGTGTCATTCACCATTTCAAGATTAGCAAAAGTTTTGGAAATAATGAAGTTACTTCATGACCGTAACTGGAAATCATCAAATAAAAGATTTTAAGCGAAAATGATTCAAAAGAAATAAACAAGAGTACAAACGCGAGGAGATTGAACAAGAGTTGAAAACGGAATGAACTGGATATGGAGCAAACCATACGAAAACAATCAAGTATTTTTTCTCGATCATGATATTCTGTCGTTTTGGAGTAAACAAAACAAAATTATTTATTATTTAGGTTTACTTGATCTTCTTAAAACATACACGCTTTCAGGAGCAGGAACTAAGATTGATCATAAAATTTGAAACACTATTCTTTGCTAATGTAGGGTAAATTTAGGTTGATGACAACAGTTTACACTTTTTACCGACGGATAATATACACATTGCTGTATTATGTTTGATAAGCGACCCAAAATTTACATCAGAATTATATCGATCGTCTTCTAATGTTGGGTAAATTCTGCAAATTATTTTGTTAAAAAATATTTATAATCCTATTCCATTTTTTATTAAATGTTAAATTTTCACTAACACAGTTTCTTTTTTTATTTGGATCTGGATTTTTGCAAACCATTTTTGAACCATTTTCCCGTCGGGCCCGGTGTGGTTTCGCTCGCCAATCGCCATCTACCGCTGTTTTTTTTTGCAATCGTCATTTTGCGTTATTATTTTTGCATTCCCATCCCGCACACCGTCCGTAATAGTATGTTTGCCTTCAGGCTTTCCAAATCTGTTCCATTACACACCGTCATCCGGCAAATTGTATTGTATTTAACGTTACCTTTCCAAAACGACGAGTTTTACCTTGTGCGCCGTATCGCGCAATGCACATCGACACGTCAAATAAGTGTACGTATGTATGGCTCTAGCAGCGCAGTAGCAGTGGGAGTGAAAGAGATGGAAAGAGACATACACACACAGAGGAAAGGGAGAGAGAGAAAAAGAAGCTTGAACCTAAATCCGTAGGGTCATGATTACCAGATGTTTAAGTGAAGTCCCGAACGCGTCAAGCACCAACCGGCTGGAACCTTGACGGCTCGAGAGGTTTGTGGAACCGCGTACGTTACGAAACGCCCGGGAACCTGGGGGATTGTTGTGTGTACGCGCTTTATACGTACAATCAGCAATGCTACGGCCACGGCAGCGCGTCCGGAATGAGCAAGAAGAAGAGAGTAAAAAAAACCACAACAACAACAACAGCACAACCTCAGGTATAATAAAGAATAAAACGCAATTCTCGTGAAAATAAGAAGCGAAACCCACTTGAACTGCTTTCAAACCACTCCACCGCGTTGGCTTAGCGTTCGATTCGTCCTGATTTTACGTCCTGCTGATCCTGCATTCGGCTGCTGTTGCTGCTGTTGGCCGACGCAAAACCCGTCAACATCTGCCCTCGATCGATAACCGCACGCAAATATTATGCTTGCCAACCGGTATGCTACCAACTATGCACTACAAGCGGGGTCCCATTTATGTTGCACGCGCGCGCGCTACCACCGTGACAAGAAACGGTGGCGAAGTTGAGAGTGAAGAACAAAATGGATTCTTCCCGATTTTTTGTTCGTTTCGTTTGTAGCATATTTTACGATTTAAACAGTCCGATTATCAAGTATCAAGCCGGCGGGGGATTTAACAAAATGGTCATACTAATGCCATTTAAATTATGATTGTTGTTCTAGTATAAGCGCAGTATAAGCATTTAATGTGGATAATATGTTTTTTATTGATTTGTTTGATCCGTTTGCCTTTGGGGTAAATAAAAAAAACTCCCACCATTTCCAAACCGTTTAACGCCGTGATCGATACACGTCGTACTTTTACGCTTTTCCCAGAAAACGGCACTCACCGGCACCGTCGGTTCACGATTATCGCTTCCGGCGTAATGTTTATTATTACAGCAAGCAAATCTCCTGGGCCTGCCCGCAGTTATGCTGCTGCCGTTGTTTACGTACGCGTTAATCCAAGGTCTTCTTTGCATGCACAAGATGGGATGCTGCGAGGATTGTGAGGATTTCCGCTCACAGGTTCCCGTTCCTGTAGAATGACTTTTGACACTTGGCAAAGGAACTCGCTCGTAAGGAGAAATCCCATTCGGAAATTCCAAATTCTAAAGATTCGTTTGTTTTTAATAGCAATGTTGTTGTTTTGTTTTCCTAGCAGGGATCCTGATGGTGGATTATGCTTTTTTGCTATTTTCGCCGTGCGAAGGCGAGATATGGTTTTGTCTTACGATTGCCAAATTCAATATAGTGATGGTATACTTTTGAAATTTTTGATTCGTGGGTTTTGATTGATTATTTATAGATTGGGTAAATATTCTTGGAGTAAAAGTTTTTTTTTACCAAAAGTAGGTAAACTAAATGGGAAGACTTTATGCTTGTCGACAGTTGATCAGGGAAGAAAACATCTTTAAACAACAATGTAAATCACTTCTAAAGACGGCAGTTATAGTAAACATTGAAATTATCGTCATAACTTCAATTTAATCTGAAACAGGATCAGTGTTACCAACCAATTTAAAATGTTGGAACGCTAAATAAAACGTTAAACATTCATAAAAAGATAATTACTGTCAGCGAATATTAAAATAAAACAACTTTAAACTGGCACAGTAAGTAAAAGAAACATTGGAAAGAATCTTTACTACTTCAACTTCATCAACTGTAACTAAAATCGGAAGTGATCGTTATAATGCTCTTTTCACCATCCTCCATTTTGCTCGTGCTTTGCTACTGTTTTATTTATGTTGTTTGATACTGCACCAGCAAAAG
>STHB01031175.1:0-10627 GCA_018908115.1 Anopheles rivulorum
CACCGAGCAGGGTTGGTCTTCATGAATGGTCTTTTGGCACTGCTGGGTAACTGACCTACTTCAAATCGATCGGTGAAAATTTGCTTCACCGTAGTGTACCATATTGCGCTCCCAGCAGCAGCAGCAGTAGCAGAAACTTTGTTGCATTTGTTTTGTTGGTTTTGGCCGTCCCAAAACCGATGATGGTGGTGACCAAGTTTTACCAGTTTTCAAGAGTCGAGCATTGTGCAGTGACGACCGGTCCGTCCCTCCTGGTGACGTGAAAAACAGCTCCAAAACAAAAGCACTGTTAATATCCTGTGGAGCAAAAATCGATTCCAGTAAGCAGCACTGTATGCTGCTGCTACTGTTGCCACTGCCCATTTTAAAAGGGGAAAAATAATTTTCACCATTGGGGGGTTTTTTTTTTGTTAGTAACTCTTGTGCCTCCTGGGTTGATCCATCGTGTATAAGCAGAAGCGCGGTTGTTTGGTGGGCATCTTTACACAAAAGCTTGAAACAAGAGAGTGAAATAAAAACGCCCCAAAACGATACTTTGAAACATTGCACAAGGGAAACAGAGATGAAAAATACCTTTAAAAAAAGTACATTAAAAAGTGGAAGAAAATCTGCTCAAGCAAAATTTTAAAACAACCTTGAGAAGCACAAAATGAACAGCACGACGAATGTTCTGCTGCTGTGGTGTGCTGTTGGCGGTAACGCGTGCTTAACAGGTTAGCATTGTTTTAGGCACAACATTCGCACATTGACCAGGTCTTTCTATATATATAAATATATCGATTTGTGAGTGAATCAGCTGATTAAACACTCATCTCGTTTCGTTCGCCTGTTTCGCTGTTTCTTACGTGCGAAGCACAATGTCTTTCTTGTTAACATCGCTTAGCATCAAGCTGTTAAGTTTACACAGTTTAATACAACAACTTTGTGCGGCCATTGCGGATTTCATTAATAAGTTGTTGTTTTGTGTGAGAGCAATCTTCATTATTAACCTTTGTGTTTGCAGCAACCTTCATTATTATTAATGAAAACCGTACGCATTAATGAAATGATCTCTTCGTTTTGTAAATTACCTCATCACGTTTCTCGGCATTTTAGGCATCTAAATCATAGATTATTCATCCTGTAAATGATTTACACCATGGCGCAAAAATCATGTTTCCATGTCACTTTTTTGACTTTGGCTTTTTAAAATAACTCTTATCTTTATCTAAACATTTACCTTCTCATCTGACGAAGAGAATGTTGTAGTTGTAAGGTACACACACATTTATTTCCAACACTCCAAAGCGGTATGGTGTGTACCGTACCCAAACAGCAACTTGCCCCGGATGTTGCGGTAAAAATTTGCTTCTTAAAATAAATCCCCTCAAGAAAGAACTGATGCTGCCACACTGCCGTGTTGCGAATGACGACGCATCTCTGTCGATTCTTTCTCGGGTGCTTCCTTTCTTACGGGTTAATAAACAAAAGGCGAGAAGATGTGTAGTGTGTTGTAAGTTAGTGGCCGAACCGAGTGACTCACCGCCAAGACGCACCGAACCCGGAATTCCTTTCACTCGAGCCGAGCGTCGAGCGAGTAAGCGAGCGATTGAGAGATGAAATTGTTTGTGTGTAGTTAACATTGCTAGTACATTCGGACGTAGGCAAAAAAAATAATAAGAAAGCGGAAAAGGAAAAAGAACGAGAATAATTCTTAAACAATTGCTGAAAGAGTTATTTTTATATGCAATAACTTTATTTTTGCATAATTTTCATACAAACCACGATCACTACTAACTGTTCCTCTAACCTTTTTTTCTTGTTTAAAAGCTCCTTTTTCGTGATTTTATAACAATGAAATTTTATATAGGTACAAGAAAACATGTGCCAGACAATAGGAATCAGCGAAACGAAATTTAAAACTTTTTTTGCGTACAGCGCGTAACATAATTATAAGATCTGTTTTTTGAGTATAAAAAGAAATTAAGATTTAAAATAATAAGCGTTCGTATCTATTATTTGAGCCATTATTTATTATTAGATTGTCCTTTTTTAACTTAATATAATATTTCCTTTTATTTTATCTCCTACTCTCTCTCCAACTTAATTTTATTCTCTAGCTTTATCAAACTAAAGCTTTCCCATAGTCATGCTTGTTTCGTGGGTTGTTATCTTCAAAGCTCACCAAAATGCTCAGCTCACATTCTGCTTCTGCCCTCAAAGCATGGCACAAAACGCTTTCTTGCTGACAATCGGCATCACCTTAAGAATTATGTAAGCGGAACTGCGGCAGTTGCAATTGAAGGGTTTTGAAGGTGCTGCACTTCTGCAGTATGTCAGAGGTTAAACTCGTTGGTGGTGGTGGCATGCCCTTCTTTTGCACTGCAACTTCCGACAGGGTGAAAATATGCTCTGACCCACCCCTTTTACCCGTCCCCAACCCTACCCATACGTGTCTCACAAACGGGTTAGTTTGTAAGCCAAGGCTAAAATGGTGAAACACACGAATGGTGCATTTAGTTTGTTTGCTAAATAACATGCGGTACACGGTGTTTCCACCTTTACGTGAAGCATCTCTGCCCCACACTGGCATGGTCCGCGTGCAATGAGGCATTTACGCGTGTTTTTGTTTGCATTCTATTCGGTATCTAATTCTGCCGGCTTTGCCGCCGGGTCACATTTACGCGGCTTTGAACACAGACGGCGGGATGTGTGGTGCGCAACCATTCGAGACGAGGAAATCGGACACCACCCCGGGAGAGAAAGAGAGTCACCCAGGTGGGGGTGTGACGCGTTTGTTACGCGTTACCAGCTGGTAACGTCAACCTGCAGTGGCATTATTTCACGGCAAACAAAGAGGAGCAAAGCGTGACGACACACAAACACTGTCCAAGCCATAGCGCAACCGTGCCGCACGTGCGCGTGCCCTTTTGTTGTGACCGGTGGAAGCTTGGTAAAGTTAATTTAGGGTTTTCTAAATCGTAAATTAATAAAGGAGTACTAAGCAGGGGCGGCACCGCACGCAAGCTGCCGAGCCGCCCGTATCTGATTGTCCGGTTCTTAATTGAAGATTTTACAACAACCCTTAAAATGGTGCGACGACTAAGTTGGTGGTGGTGAGATTGAATCAATTGATTTCATCGCGCTACGATTCAATTTGTCACGTTCGTCTGATGCGCAACAGCAAAACAACTTCATTTTTCAATTGTTATTATAAATGTTATCGTAGCATCAAATTAAACTTTGCCAATTGTTAGTTCTTTTGTATTCTTTAACTTTAAACAAAACCTATCTTACTATAAATATTTTATAAGTATTTTCCCCTACATAATTCCGTTCTTATCTCAATAAATTACTTTCTGCTGGAATGTTATCATCCCCCAGTCGACCAGCACCAGTCCATGCGGGTCATCTGCCATCCCATTATCTATTTGACCTATGTGACATCTTGTTTGTAGTTTGCTCAACCGCTTCACAAAACATAAACCGACCCAATCCCTTCTGCGTAATCTCCGTGAAAATAGTAACAGGAAAAAGGGGCTTTCCTGGGGTGGGGGGTTGTCTTTTCCTTCGAACCATTGAAGGTCAACTTTAATCAATGGCCTAGAAAAAAACGCGGAGAACCCGGTGGGTGGAAAACATTTGTCACTTGTGCTCTAAAAAAAAACCACTGCAAAACTGCAGTCATGTTGTGTCTTTGCTTTTTGACACACATTCCGATGCTCAAAACTGTTAAAACATTATTGGTTGACATTCCATGGTTGAAAGTTGTTTGTGTTTAATAAAGCGTATTCGGCCTTTTCGTTCCTTCCAAATCCAGTGCCGTTCGCGTTTCACTCTAAAACCAACAAAAAATGTCCGAGAAGAAATTTATGCTGATCGCGTGCAACCCTTTTTTTTTGTTTAGTTTGCGAGCAAAAACCCCAGATTCGTGCTCTTTTGCTATAAAATGTTCTGTAGCTGTGTGTGTGTGTTTTTTTTTAATTTTTTTTAATGCCCGTCGACCTCAGCTCTCTATCCTCCTTGCCAACGATGTCCAGAAGGATATCCGAGTGGAAAGTTATGTTCGGTGAAAAGTAAAAGCTTCGTACGGTGCAAAATTCTTTTGCACCAAACCCAAAGCGCCCTTTTTTCCAACCGGAAGTGCCCCCCCCCCCCTCCTCCCAACTGTTATTGCGAAACGTTGCAGTAGTACGCCAAACCGAGAGTTGCTAACATAATTTAACGCTTTGAAGGTGGAACACAAGTATAAAACAAAATATTACCCAACTCTACTACTACTCGGTCGTGGTCGCGGTTCTCGTGGCCGATATTAGATTCCAAAATGGGAGCAGAGTTTTGCTTTTGGCACGGCGACTCGTAGAATTGATTGGAAGAAAACGAGTTTAATGCACGTGGTGGTCTATTCTATTATACGGTTGGCGCTGTTGGTACGCTACGCGCCATTTTACATCGATCGTGGTAGTACCACATTTGTGCCACATGTTCACCGTTCTGCGTGTGCACAATCGCATCGCGACGCTAAAGACTACGAGTAATTCAAGCAATGTGAAAGGAAACAAATGGGATAGAGGGATGTAGAGTGTGGGTGGTGGGTCTCCTCTTTCTGTGTTACGAGGGAGTTTCTTGCTGAAGTTTTCTCAACGTCCCAACCCATCCGTTCTTGGGTGGATGGGTGGTGGGTGTGCCCCATGCATTTGGGTCAGTAGTTTTGCATGGATGATAGCGAGAAACATGCACTCACATACACACACGCACGCAAGATCCGCATGATGTACAAACAACATTTCAAACGTTCCGTTACACCTTCACCTGCTGCTCAGTAGGAACCATTCACTTGGAAGAGTGGTCTGATTCTAGGAAATTGAGGAATGTTGTGCGAATTGAAGAAGCTCTACATCTTGTGAAGTACTTTGATGATTTACTAGCACAACATGGAATTGATTTAATTAATCTTTCCTGTCTTAGGTCAAGGACAAACCTTAGACGTAAAATCTCCAAGAACTTCTTTCTTCCAAAAAAAGTCCTCCAAAAATGCTGAACATCTTTTTTGGCTCTTTCATTTCTTCATCGCCATTTCAGCTACATCACTAACTTGTTTTAAAGTGTCCTTCCGAAAGCCAAAAAACCAAAATGAACCATTGAGAATGTTGTAGCGAGCTTCTAGAAAAGTGGAATTTTGTGTCCCCAGGGAAATAGCAATGTGTGTCCTTGATATAAAACGGCACGACATTCGAGTGTCACCTTTAAAATTAAAGCGAAAAGGAGATCATCCTTCTTCTCTAACATCTCTCCCACTCTCTATCTCTTTCCCGCGCGAAGCAGAAAGTAGAACAAGATTTGAGGTTTCTGAATACTTAATGAAATGAAAGCACATCTTAATCTTCTCCCGTGGTTCTACGGGTTGTAGGTTTTCCCAAGGCAAGCAAGCGCTAGTTGGGGCAGTTTTTCGTTCGTTCGAAATTCTTCAGAGAATTTCGATAGAACGATCCTTTCCCGCGCGCGTGTGTTCGGTGTTTGGGTCGTTCGCTGGTCTGGCCACCTGTAGCCGAAAATAGGATTCAATTTTCAGTGATGCCTGCGAACCTTTTTCTCGCTGGCTGGTCTTTTGCTTCCAGCGGAAAGGATATCCCGCTCGTGTTCTGGTGGTGACAATCTTGGTAACGGATAGGGATCCCGCTTTTTAAATGGGTTCAAATTATCTGTTCTCCTACCTCGTTACGACGTTTTTTTTTTTTGGTGTGTGCAATTTACAGGAATGCAAAATAGGTCGGCGAAATCCCACAAGCATAAAATGTGCGATGCGATTCCCTTATCAGGAAAGCAACACTACTACTGTGAAGTGAATGTGTAATGAAAAATTGATCACGGTATCTCCGTATGCACATCGCTACCTTCCTTTACGTTTTTGGGAAAAAAGAATGTGCTGAACAGATAGGGAAATCCTATCGTGCAATAGGAAGAGCATGGTCGAGAAACGTTTCCCGAGGGATGTGCATCGACACATGCAGAAATAACTTCGCCGATAAGCTGTCTGGCTGGTTAGCACCGTACCGTCGATCTCCTCGTACGGTGTATGTCTTGCTGTGACGATAAGCGACCAATGTTTCTATATTTTCTCACATGAATAGACACCGCTTGCACTGGGTAAAGCTTCGGTGTGGTGAGGATTTCTCCATGGAGAATTATCTCGTGTACTGTTCCGTGCTTTTATGTTCCTTCCCGTAAGTGTCAAATGCATTTTCCCGACAGTGCATGAAGATGCACAAGGGTTGAGCGAACAAATACAAGCGGCGTTGCCTTGTGCAACAACTCCACTTTCAGTGCATTTCTCCGATTGTGCAAAAGAAACGGAAAGTAAAACAACATTTTTGTCTACCATTCGCAAACAGACTGTTTCGATGTTTTCTCACTAATTCTTGGCACATTATCAACTTATTCTCGAGCCTTCAAGAGCAAGAAGGAAGCTGCCTTATCTGTAATGTAAACTTTACACTTTTATTCAGCCAATGTTTGTGTGGCAGACATTTTCTCCTTCAGTCTTCAGACTGGATACTGATGACCTAGTTGTGGTGCCCTATTAGAATGGCTTGTACTAATCTTTGTCGTTTGTTTTCGCTCTTTCTCTCTCGTTTTAGGTAAGTTGATGCCCACCGGGGTAAGATGTTGTGATAAGTAGGGGAAAGGAACACTTTAAAACACTGCAGATGTGCTAAACTGACAAACCCCCGCAGATCTGTCATTCAATGGTTTTGTGCCGTTGACGACGCGGAGGTGCATCATTGTCTCTGTGGGCAGAAAAGAGCACGAATATTGTGCTCCTCATCAGATGGCGTGTGCAAAGATATATTAGCGTCTGTGAGATGAAGTACAATTCGCGAGTTGTACAATTTGGCACTCGCAGCAGCGAAGCGAAAACAAGGTCATTTTCATAAACCCCGACCGGGTCTGTAGCTAATCTGTTTCCCCTTGCTGACACTATTCCCTGGTGGAGCTTGCGGTGTCGTACGATACCTCGGAGATACTCGGTAATGATGGTGCCAGTATGGAAGAGCTTGTGTATGATAACGCAATCTGGGACCAATCTCGCACCAATTTGTGTTGTGTCGACGGCATCAATCCGACAACGGGTGACACCATCTGAATGGGCGTTTTTATAGCGAAAAAAAAAGAGACGAAGCACCATTCGATGCATATAGGGTGTCGAGTGTCATGGTGTGCTGTAGGCAACTTGGCACCTTGTTACGATTTATGAAAGAACAAGACTATAAGATGATCCCCCAGCAGCAGGCCGCAACCCATTAAATGTGGATCGCTGTTGCTTCATCAGGTGCAAAATGTCGCAGCCGATAGAGGTGTTGCCGGTGTTTTTAACTCTTTGCTGGTGATATGCTGGTCGGTAGAGGAATATGAGCACATTAGTGGAGAATGTCAGTTAATGTCTGGAGGCGTTATTCGATACCATTGCATCCATCCAACGTTCTTTAGGCTATTATCAAGTACCGTGAAAGATGACACAATGCTTTCAGAAGTTGTTTCTTCGAGGATCTTCTTAACTAAGGGAGATAAATATACCAATCTTACCAATGTTCCAAAAAGAAAATTCGAATCGAATGTAGTAAAAAAGCAGAAATAGCCTCAGATATTGAAGTAAGAACTAAGAACTCTGCTTCACTCACACCAAAGATGATTCTCCGTGCTAAATATAAATCGGAGCACCATTAACCTGACATCCAGGTGCAAAACGGAGGCTAGTACGCGTCATCAACACCTCACTAGGCATGTTTCGCTTCAAGGAAACAACAGCCGGCTCATGTCCTCCCTTCTGCTTGCTGATGCCATGTTTGATTTGTGATCGAGCATTGCTACTATCGTTGTGTGCTTTAATTCATCTGCCCGCCAGCTGTGCTGAAGATCAGAAGCCAACGGAAAGCCATCAGTCCAGCACGATCTCGCATCTCATCGCGCACATAAATCTCGCTCAGGCATTCAATTGATTTTCTGACCAATCAATCAATCAGCATGCCATCGGTGGAATTCTCCCGTTTAGTGATGGAAAGGAATTCCCGTTTTCCGCGAGTTGCCCGATTTCATTGAGCTGGCAAATACACCCCACTTAGTCGAGTTCGACGTTCTGCTAAAGTCATTCTTAGTCGTCGAGGCGTGTATGATTCTTTTTTTCTCTTTATTGCTCCTTTGAAGTGTGCAACGAAACGCCTTCATGCGGTGCTGATTTATTGTCATGCTCGACTGCATCGACTCATCAACGGCTAGAAACGTAGCTCGCCCAGCTTGCCATTTCTTTCGCCGTCATGATGCTGCTGGTGAGATGCATGAAAGTGCAGCTCGCTACGGCCGCGTGATCGTGTCCGGCCTATGCATGTTGATTAAATAATTAATTATGTATCCTGCCCGGGTCTGTGTTTGGTTAGTTGGTTGGTTGCTGGTGTCCCGACGTTCGTCCCGTTTGGTACTAACCCGATCCATCCGCGGCTGACGTGTGCATCTTTAAAGTGTACCAATTTTGCAGTGATTCTTATGTGCTGCACCCTAGTGCATTCTATGCCACCACAGCTTTTCTCCCCATTAGTGCACTTCGCAGCAGGTCGTAACGAAAGACGGAAAAGAACAATCCGAAATCTGAGATGCGCTGGTTCGGGCGTTCGGTGCGTGAATGTAGAGAATATTATCAGTGTGCGCCACATCTACACAATACACGCTGATGCATTTGGAGTTCTAACAGACAAACGAACAACCGGTGGCCACGTGTCAAGCCGCACTCTCTCTCTCACTGGGTGATGCTTTTCTTTTCCACCGTTCTGTTGATGATGGGACACGGCGATTTATTAATACACATGCTCCTTGTACCCTTCGCTGGGTGGTGATTTAATCGCGTCGAGGAAGCATGTGCGACACTTCTTGGGGACGCGTTTTTAATTGAGGAATTTAAAGATGTCAGTGACAGGGCGTAGTGGTGATGGTTTTGGCAGAATGACAAACTTGGCGGCATAATTACGATACGATGTAAGATTTCATGGATGTCTCTGCGAGGTTCGCGGTACCGGTGATTTATGTTACATGTTGTGTAGGCAATCAGCAGCACTCTAAATAGCTCGAAAAGAGATATTTGCTGCTATCATAAATTAGCTACGCAGCAAGAAGCAGATGATAAGGTTTAAGAAAACGAGGAACTCAAATTTTCATTGGGGCATATTGAAGAAACCGGAGGGGGGAAGAAATTAATTTATGCTTCGAAAGTTATGACCAAAGATTGGATAACAAATCACGAAAGTAATGAAGCAGTTTAGTTTATACATAATGTAGCATGCTCACTATCCACATACAGACCCGTTAGGAAGAACTTGAAAGAAATCCCTTCACGGGTACACGGATGCCCTATTGCTGCGCCCCCGGTGGGTGGTACCGTTTTGCATGGGCAATTCGTTTCGCTAAGGTAATTAGCACAGAGAGAAGGCAATTGTTAAGGCTCGGTGTGGGGTTTGGGAAGGCGTTGCTGAACGCCCGGTGTAGCTCCAATCATCGAAACCGGTATCGCATAAACAATTTACCTAATCCGATTACGAGTACGAGACACAGTCCGCCCTTCCTGCAGAAGCCCATGTTTTGCCCGTGTTGGCCCCACAGGAAGTACGTGAAGCGTAAATGCGACGCTGGCAGTTTGGAGTGTGAGTGCGAAGAATAGCCACAAAAAAGGCGAACATTTACAGTCGGCGGCTTTATACGTGGTTCCGTTCGGTTGGTCGCGATCGTTTCCTGTTCCGTGCTCACCGTGCTCTGGCAGAAAGACGGAGGAATCAATCGTGGAAGCGTTCTAACACGTGCCACACACTCTGCTGTGCCAAAGAGAGCGGGAAACACACACATTTTGCTGCAAATGATAATCGTGTTTGGGGGCTAGGCTACGTTCTAACAGAATCTATTTTATCAATCGCTTCCCGGCACGACTCGTGGGGTAGGTATAACGCGCCGTATCGAATCGAATGGTAGAACCGTTTGTTTGACGTGATTTGGTGCGCTTTATTTCTTCGAAGCATGCAATCGGAAAAAGTCCGTCTCGAGAGCAGTTGAGGAAAAATCAAACCACCATATCGCTGGGGTACTGTGCCCCCAAAAGTCAGCCATCCATAGAAAAAAAGAGGGGAAGGAGGTTCGTGGAGAACGATATTTATGCTACCCTTTTTGCGCTACTGCAACTGACCCATCGGTTCTGCTAATGGTTGTTGCGAACCTCCCAGAATAGATAGAGAACACACCGCGATAATGGGCAGCGCAGCGAAAGATGATGAATAAAACCAATGTAGGGAGCGATAGGCCTATACCTTTTCCACTGCCGATACTCAGCCTTGGCTATGTTTCATTACTTTAATTCTTATCTTGTTTTTGCTTGTTTTTTTTTACGATAGTGAGGTAAACCAAATCTAGCTTTCCCAGCTTGAAGGCTGAAGCAGTCGAAGCGATAAGGAGAGCTTAGAGTTTCCCCTTTGGTGTAAGGTGAAGGGCAGCTAAACGTCGTCGCTACCGGCGTTACACCTTTATTCAATGGAAACTTATTTTTTTCTCCCTTTGAAAACCGTGACGATAGGAAAGCATTTGTTTAACAACCGCCCGAGGATTCATTTGTTAGTGC
>STHB01031194.1:0-10624 GCA_018908115.1 Anopheles rivulorum
AATTGCTGTGCAGTTTGTGGAGAAATATAATTTTAAAAATAAGTTATCCTAGTACACCGGCTATCGAGCGCTGCTGTGCGTGCGTGTATAATTGTTTTATTGTGTTTGTGTCCCCGTGCATGCACGCGGTATCAGTAGATGCGTGCGGCTTTTGTGTCTGTATGTGTGTGTGTGTTGAAGCGAGCATAATAGTGCAATCCAATAATATTTGAGGGAGAATATTTGTGAGCAACAGTGCACTCGAAGGAAAGAATGCATTTTATGAGCTAGTAGACTGTGCACAGTGTATACGTGTGAGTGTGTGTATGTGTGCGAGCGCGCCACCGTGCCTGTGTGTGTGTGTGTTTGCCGTGTGCACGTGTGCATGAATGTTTACTAAGAAGTAGTGCGTGAGTGTGTTGCTGTGTTGTGGTTCGGTGCACATCGGTGCTCACTCCGTTCCATCCATTTGGCTGCTGCTTTCTCGCGTCCATGATCGTGCATCCGGTGTACTACACGCTGCAGTGATTCGATTACCTGGTGAATTGCTGGGCCTATTGGTGGTGTGGTGGCCCTATCAAACGCCAAACAAAATCGTTTGGCAATCGTATCGGAGAAAAGACGCGATCGTCCAGTGCATAACAACAGCATCACAGGCAGGCAAGGATACGCGGGTTTCGTAGTGTTCGAGTGCACACAAGGGTTTGTTGGTTTTGTTACGATCGTACCGGGAACACGGTACATCGGAGATCCAGATAAGCAGCAGCAGCAGCAGACAGCGGCACAACGATTCACATACGAAACGCACATCTGCTTGGAACGATCGCCGAACAACAGCCACATAATGGAAGCCGTTGCAAAGCATGACTTTAACGCCACAGCGGATGATGAGCTGAGCTTCAGAAAGAGCCAAGTTTTAAAGGTGAGTTCGGTTAGGTTATCGATCGTGTCAGTAGTGGCACTTGACAACATGTAGCAATGTAACCGAATGATAATATTGCTCATCAATGGTACAACCATTGGACGATGGGTTTGTTTTTATTAGTTTTTAATTGAATTTACTGCTAGAAGGAAATGTCTTCCAACCAATGTGAATTTTATGTAGAAGTATAATGTAAGCCAAAGGTATACGAATAGTTTTTAATTTTAAAAAATTCAGAAAACAAGCTTTCTTTTATAGCAAATGAATTAATCACTTCATAAGATACAACTGTTACACGCACTGTTTCCAAAATACGTCAACCAACTGTACTTCCTCTTTTTCTAGGGTCAATGTTTGATGTTTTTATACGATCCCTCCTTCATAAACAATGAATAGGCAACAAACACTGCTTCCCTGTAACATGGGGCTTCCCACCTCGGATCGCCTCCTCTTCGAGAGAAATCGGTATCTAAAGGCCAGCAAAAAAAAAGGCCTCCAAAAAGTGACTCATCGTTTCGATGTGCTGCGCGTTGATACGACACAGTCCGGCACGGTTGCTATTTGTTGCGAATTTTGCCCGATGACGTACGGTCCCGGTCTGGGGTGCTATTGGGGCCGCAAAGCAGCAACCAAAAAAAAAACATGCCACCATAGCAAACCGGCCAAAAAGGTCGTGTGTGCAAACAGACAAAGTCCGGTACGGAACAATTGAAAACAACCTCGAGGTTCCAATTTAAAAGTCTATTTGGCTCAATGCCCGGCGAATGTGGGGTCTGTGTGTGGTGTGGCATGCCGGGAGTGAGGAAGGGATACAAAAACAATCCAATTCACTCATTTTCACGGTAACCGTCCGTGTGTTTGTAGTGCAAGTCTTCTCAATGGGCGAGCAAAGTGAGATGTGTGTCACGCAGGTAAAGTAAATAGAAACAAATGTCTTTCTTTTTTTACTGTAAATGTTCACTTCCTAATGCAAATACGCAACAAGTTTGACTTATCGGTGATCGAATTTCACACACGATCAATTTTGGGTTCACGTTGAAGTCAATCGTTAATGAAAATTGTGTACTAAATTAAAATTTGCATATTCGCACACACTAATACTACTACTACTACTACCGCTAACTACTGCTACTACCACAAATGGGACTATACGAGCGTGTGACACAACAGCGTATGTGACACCTTCCTAAACCTGTTGCAACAAAGATTGCATTCGTTGCGTAACGACATCGATTCCCTGTGCGAAGTTGGGCCCCTTTATGTACATGAAGCAAATCAATCTTTATTGCAATGTAATTTTTTTTTCCGAACACGGAAAACTCATGTGTGGCGGAAGCAAAATGTTTTGCCTGATATGTTACTTTGAAAATGGGACGAAAAATTGGTCGAATTTTTATTACTTTTAACCGTTGAAACAGTACTGTGATTTGTTGAGTGTGTGTATTTGTTTTTCTTCTCTGTTGCTTGTTATCTGCTGAATGTTATCATGTCGTATCTCTCTACACATCGAACAACAAACAAGTTGCGTTGAAGAAGAGTAGACTGTTTTTATCGGCAACATACAAACGTTTATCAGCAATAAACGTTTATGGGGACAGGAGGACACATGACACCCTTGGGTGGTGGTTAATAAAGCATATAATTAATGCTAATGAAGCGAAACGCGATTTGTGTAATTTGCGAGATCGGATTGCGATTTGGCGACGAATGCTTGGACGGCGATCTCCAGTGCGTTAGCTTGGATAGAAGTAATATGATCTAGTGATTCACTGGTCTTTTAACCATTTAGTAGTTGACTGTGATTACGTGCGTTGTGGTTGTGTACAACTTTAACGTTTAAGAGATAAGCATGAATTTATGCAATGATAATGTTCCACAAAAATGCAATTAAACTGTCAACAATTATTTTAATGGTCCATTGAAGTATTCAATGTTTTTTTTTATGTACCTTAAATTTTATTGGAAATATTATCTGTTAATGCATTTTTGCAAAGATTTTAATGCCAGTGTAAAAATTGCCGAGGGAATCTACTGATCTACTGAGGGAATCTACTGAATGAACTGATACCAAAAATACTTTTTTGCACAAGAAAATTTCTTTTTTTTTATTTGTGTTAGAACGGCCTGGCCGTATTAGACTAATTTTACCACGTAGCAGGCTAGTCAGACCATGCTACGGGGGGCCGGTCCGAATGGGATTTGAATCCGGTCCGGTCGTGTTAGATACTGGCGCCTTTGCCAAATACACCACCAGGCCGCCCCAAGAAATTTCTTGTTGTTTCTTTAATATTATTTTGTCATTTTTTACACTTGCACGTTCTGTTTTTTTTTGTTTTGAATTATTTATAAGTTTTTATTTACAGGATTATTTTTCCTTCCATATAGGATTAAATCATTATACTTATGGTACATGTGAACTATGATGCTTTTTTGAGTAGCACAACGAGCACTAACTTAAAACGCACATTTAAGCGGTGCTGTGCAACGGAAGTCGTAAGTTGTAAGCTTTCTTGATAAACCACCCCGGTTTTGGCACAAGTATGTCAAGCATGTTTGTTTCTTATTTCAACATCTATCCGTCCGGAGCGAGGGACCTTTTCTGAGGCTTCGCAAGCATAAGGGAAGGTGATGATAAGACGTCGTCACTCACGCCATGAAACTATCCCAGCCATCATAAAGCAGCGCATTACACGGTGGCAATGGCAGAAGGCGAAGTTAGCAGTTAGTTTCAAGTTCTTTCCTTTTCTCGCTTTTGATACCTTTGCTTGAAGCCGCGCGGTGACTCACGATTTGAATACTAGCCTGGACCGAACAGTTGCTGACTCATATGCAGCCTAGGAAGCAGCGAAACATAAACAAATACAAGAAAGAATAAGGAAACGTACGATGTGCTAGGACATATGGCCTAAGTAGCCGGTCCACAAAAAATAGAGGTAGTGGTATCAGTCCATAACCACGGAGTAACAAGGGAAGGCCCAGGAAGCTGGATTCCTAGGTGGTACCGTGGCAGTACCTCGACGAAGAAGAAGAAGAAGTACGATGTGCTGTTTAGCATATCTTTTCCGGGCAAACGATTACTCAGTTCGCGGAATTGTAAAGCGTTTGAACCGTTAAGGGATACATTTTTTACGTCGCAAAATTGGCAAAAAGCATAAAACTATAATGTTAAAATTATGGTACGTAAATCTGTCTAAAATATTATCTGCTATTGAACGCTTTCTAACTTCGTTTTCTTCGTCCATCTTTCAGTTCAAAGGATATTGATTTAGATCTTATTAAAAACTTCCCTTTCTTCGAATAGCTAATAATATTTCTTTCTCTTTCTCTTTCTCTCTCTCTCTCTCTCTCTCTCTCTCTCTCTCTCTCTCTGATTTCTTTCATTCTTTCCTGTTTGAAAGTTTACCTTATCATTTGCTTTTTATCTTATCCATTTTGTGGGAAGTTTTTCGCACTCAAACAGGACGTTGATTAATCACAGTTTGAGGCAATTTCAAGATTTTTATCTAATGTATTCTGATGTCTACTCAATGCGTACAGCATAAAAGAGAAGAATGGTCTGGTACTTAAAGGTGCTCAATATTATCACCGCTTAAAGTTTGTATTTAAAATGACTACTCGAGATTAGACGAATAGAAATAAACTTGTTACACATTATTTACACTTTTTCCTTTACAAGTATGTTCCATGTGAAAGCTTCATAATAATAAACTTGCTAGTAGCTCAAAAGAAGCATCTGATTCGACTGGATCCATGTCCGTATAATAAGCATGCAACATACAGCTTGCTCGCATATCTCCTTCAATAAAAGATCGAGCGCAGAAGAGGCTCATCTGGTGCGAATATTTGCATTTTTTTTGTAGCTCGGACGTTGACGACGGCAACCCGTCATCTGATGTCGCCTTCCCGAATGATACTGATTTTGATTGATTACACTTAGGTGGCCACGAGTCACCGGCGTACCAGCTGACTGGGAACCGTCCGCTTCGTGTCTGTGCCACTCAATGCTGACAAGTTTTCATCAGGCATGTAGAAGCCTTTTTTTCTGGTGAAACATTATCGTGTATCGGGAAGGATTTACAAAACTTTCACTCAAAAAACATAAAGAAACCCTGTTAAAATGTGTTTGAAATGTGTCTGGCAAGGAAGAATTGGTATGACACGTGAGCTGTAACCTTCCGGGGAGCTGCTGTTGGCAGATTTCGCATACGGTCGGTCAAGTGCCGGCTGAAATCTACTTTGAAATCAACTTTCCGCTCTCTTAGCGCAACAATCAACGTCAAATGGAAAGATGAAAAGCTGGCTTGGATGGATGGATTTTACGCTTTTTTTGTTGTTGTTTTTTGTTATCGTTTTCACTCCAAAGTTCCGGCTCGATGCTGGCAAATGCCGCTGGTATGGAGCAGCAACGTTACATCATAGTCGGAAAATTGTTGACCCAATTTCGTACCGCAAGGACACACGGGGGTGTACAGTCATTTGCTTGTTTGACGTTAAGCTGGTAGAGGCAATAAAACGAACCATTGCAATGTTTTGCTGCTTTTGTTTCAAGTACATCCGTATGCTGGTAAATTTTCAATTAGCATTTTACTAATCTTTAAAGTGCATGAGAAGTACATCGTAAGTAGGGTACTACATGTAGGATGATGAGGTATTTGATTTAGGTAAAACACATTTTTGATTACTATTACATTCAACAATTTACAACGTCAGCCACAATGATTGGTTTGAACAACGCAATAGTCTAGTGTCCATTTCAATAGCACAATATTCGCATTAGCTTTAATAAACGTCAGATTCGGTGCGGTTTGTTTTGGTTGATTATAATTTATACAAAATGCATAATTTATGATGCTCGGGGTTTGCTTAAGGTTATGGTTTTATTTAATTTCGTGAATTACTGTTTTAAAAACAAACTGTAATGTTTGTTTGAGCTTGTGAACATCTTACCATTCACTAATGAACCCTTCGCTTCTTGCTGTCATTGACGTTGCACTTAATGTGTCAAATCGCCCCGGGAACTGTCAAGCTGCACGAATAATCTGACACCCGGTTAAATGGTAACCAGATAGTCGACGTTTCACTGTACGTGTTTCGACTCGACATGAAAGCTTTCTGTCCAATTTTCCATTTGCCTCGTAGAAAAAATAAAGATTGCATGATCAACGAAGATTTTAACACGAAGAATGTATCGTTTTTATTGAAAGCTTAAGTTTATGTTATGTTACATTTCCTTTTGAACCGTTTGATATTTATGATACTAATAATAATATAAAATAAAAAAATGTTTTTTTAAAAAACTTGTTGAACCAAAACTGTTGAATCGTGTTTGTTGAATGTTGGCTTAGGCAGCAAAAGTGTTATATTGATTTCCAATACTTTGTCAACTAAAACCTTCCGTAGAGTTATTGGAGAAGGGAGGTTTTGATCCCTACCTTTTTCCGTTCAATCGGTTGTTAATAAATTGCAATATCGGACGGTTTCTTCTGAAGGAACGTAACATGGCGCTCCTGCAGAAAAACGACACAATTTCCCTTGGGTGAAGCACACAGGATTAGCTTATTCCGTTCGATGTTGCTCCACGTTCAACCTCCATAAGGCAGCACCCCATGAAACCAGCGACGACACTAAAGCGGTTGGTTATATCTACTCCCGGCCTTAGAACCGTTCCTTTGGGTGTCTACCTTTCTTGGAATAGTTCCGGCTCATTAGCACCTGGTGGGAAAAAAGGAGGAAAGAAGGGGATCGTTTGCCTCGGAGCGTGAAATGGAAAAACTTATCCCATTCCCTCCTGTTTCCCTTTAAAGGGAGATGTTTTCCCGAAGTACGCTTCCCGGACCGTGTGTTGTGTAGGATGATCAAAGTACAGGTAGCTTGTTTGCCGAGGTACACCTGTTAGAGAGTTTGATTTAGTTTCCGGGATTTGAAGGTTTTGCAACTATGCAACTTAGCAATTTTGTGAAATGGATTTTGGCACAGAACTATTTTAAATGCATATTTTCAATATGGATGACCTGATCTGTTTCCAATAGTTTACCGGTACGTTCTGCGAGACTATTGGAAATTGTGGTTTTTGTTACTAAACTTTTAAAATTGTCATAAATCAGTGATGTTTTATTTAAAATGACTTTGAGTATAGTTAATAATGTTAACTATTTGTCGCCAAGCCTGAGCTGGGATTACTACCTTTACAAATTGATGAATGTGACAGCAATTTGTGTACAATCGACGTTGCCCTTCTTAGACCGGCTGAAAACTCCCTAACGAAGCTAGGCAAGATTTGTAATTTGCTTGCATTGACTATCATTATCAGATGTTTCTTTTTGCTTTCCTTCTTGGTAAGCCACTTGGTAACGATGTTTCAAATGGTGCACAGGAAAAAAGGGTCCTTTCACAATTGACAGTAGCATATCTGCTGGGCAAACAACGGCGTACACGTCCCATTCTCAGCCAATCGAAGAGTGGCATGAATCGAAAGCGAAACCCTTTTTCCAGCTGCGGTCATTTCTCGTTCGTAAAAATTGGCAGTTTGTCAAAATATGCCTATCAAGTATCGTTTTGATTTGTTTTGCATTTCCATTTTACTCGGCCGGCAACAAGCCGGCTTTCACCGGTGTGTGTGTGGGTGGCCTTCTGGTAAGCAAAAAAAAAAAAACAAGGTACTATTTTGTGCCCCGTAGCACACTACTTTACATAGCGAAGCTCTCCACGTTCGCACGTTGTAAATGTTATTCAAATTCATTCTTTCTTCACACGGCTCCCTTCGGGCTGTGGAGGCTTAGTTTGTTGACAACATTTTGTAAATTACACCAGCTTTCCAATTTACATTTCATCTCTCAACCACCTTTGTGCCAACCATCCATCGGCCGCACACACCACAAACGTGCCTCAAATTCGATACCCTGGTGCAACGGAGCAAATCGAAGGTATCGGTCGGTGGTGTTCGGAAGCTCCACCCTGCGCTAGGGGAGCATCATTTTTCGCACGGAAGCTTATTTGTTAAAGAGACCCATTTAGTGTTGAATAATTCCATCCTCCAATGGTTACCTATGAAAGAGCTTTGGAGAGACACAGGTGTTTGTGCTTGTGCGGGCGTATGTAGAGGAAATTGGAGCCAAATTCTGTATAATATTGTTTTTAAAAAGTTAAATATTACGTAACAATCTGTCGGGAAATGGAAAATTATGTAGAATTTGTTATAATTTTTTTACACATAATTTATCGCGTGACAAAAACTACAAATCCAATAAGACCTGATTCATAAAAGATCTAACAATCGATAAACGATTGACTGGCTGTTTTGGTAATTTTTGGTCAACATCAACATCAAATATAGAACATTAATACAAATTATCCCTTTCATATCGTTGTTTGTTATTTAAATGGAAATTAGCGGATCTTCTCTTGTGGTAATTTTCGGAGAAGTTTGTTTAATAATATCACAGCAATTTTGTTAGGTACTTTTTTAAGAGTCTTCACGTTCCGTATTTTTTAAATCTTAATAGCATTCCACTTGTGGGAATCATTCACCTGATATGGTTAATTTAAAACTAATACACCGTTAAACTGACGGGCAATTTAAGGGTAAATAGGCAGTCGTTAATTTATCCATTTGGGCAGTGTGCCATGTTGACATCGATAATTTGCGATATGCTAATTTTCGCTTAATTTCGCATTTGATTTGGTGTTGGTAAATTTTCATGCTAGTTAAGTTAGTCATTCTGTTATCGTATGCATTTATAACATATTTATACAATATTTTTTACAAATAATAAACCCTGGTAACCAGTATGTTCACATAAATATATCAGTATCTGTTTAACAAAATGTATGTAACGATTTATACCTACAGACATGAAACACTAATTTCGAAAATTGGGAATCTTTTTGCCCAAGTTCCCATACGTTCGCATGAGAATCAGAATGATGAACGACATTTGTCCAGACGATGCGCGAGGAAAGGCCAATTTACGATGCGCGTCTTTTTGAATGCTGGTCTAAAATTAGCAATGCAAACTCAACCATCCGGCTGTACTGTTATTGCTCTTTTCTAGTGTATTTTTTGCAATGTTGTTTTCTTTGCTAGTTGTTAGTTGTTGCTAGTTGTTAAGTTTCTTTTTCTCGCACTTTTATCTCGGTTCGATTTTTTAGTGATTCAATAGTGATAATAGATTGATAAGTCAAGTATTTTAGTTACATTTTTTATTTATATTATTATGTGACAAAAGTATATTGTTGATTCTTTCATTTATTCCATTTATTACATTCTCATAACCATTGAATGCGTTTCATAATATGTTTCACCGGTTCACGCAAAGCGAGCGTATGGCAAATAGAAATCAACAGTCAGTTCTGACTGTCGACACGTATTGTCATCAGCAACACTATCAGTATCACCATCATTGACACCAAAAGCCTATCAACACCTTGAACCACGTACGTGTGGGGAAGGGCGAACCTAACCGAGTTTCGGTTTTGCATTTAATAAAACTTCATTTCCACACACATTTACCACACATCGGAACGATTTCCTGCACAAGTCACTGCATGGCCTGCGGGTTGTTAGCAAATCGAACGGGTTTTCGGTATTCCACATACAGCGTGCGTGTAATGGTACGCGAATGGAAATTTAATTCTGACGTGTCGGAAAGTGAGAGTTTACAGCTACTCCAGGGTAGGGACAAGATTTATAGAATGTGTTCAGAAATCGTATTTATCTGTTGTGGTATTAGAGATTTCTTGTCGCAGTCAAATTGATTTTTTGAGCAATATGTACAGCTTCTCGTATATGTTGTATTGAGTATTATCGAGCGAATAGTGATTGAATGTGACGAATAAATTGTATTGATATAACTGTCCATTTATTTGTAGGATTGCCAATTTTCTATGTAAGGTTGCCTCTTGGTGTTAAGATCCTTGATTATGAGGTTTTTCATAGAATCGATCGACCGTCAACGTTTTAACGGAGTATGGACAAATTAGTACAAAACGTGTCATGCAATCAGCCGTGTGCTTCAATTTGCTTACGACACCGATATGATGGCGATGGGTGCAAGCAAGATAAGTGAAACGTGGAAGACATTATCGTAAGTGCTTCGACGAAATCGCTTAATGTGCAAAGATGGTCGCGTTAATGAATTTAAGAAAACTGATGCGTGTGGTGCGGAACCGGCGTATGCCACTAACCTAAGGCATATTCGAGCACCAGAAAATGTTCGACGAGAGGCTCCTTTGCACACCCGTTGCCACTCGGTTGTGATTAATGGAATAATAAAATCGAGCAGATGGAAAATGAAGAGAGATAAATGATTTTTTAATAAGATTTACATCAGTTTTCCTTGCACAAGCTCGACTTCCTCACGATGGCAGGAGGAAAATGATGATGTTTGTCGCCATTTTCATGGGCCGTTAGATTGGTGGCGTGACTGACAACGTAACTGACATGGTATATTATGTGTTAGATTATTCAAGGCTTCTCATAATTAGTTACTTTTTAGTTGTTAGAATTTGCGTGTCGATTTCTAAGAATACAATCTGATTGTTGTAACGTGATACAGTAGAACGTCGATTATCCGGGCAAGTGCGGACCGGCCTTATGCCGGTTAATCAATTTTCACGGATAATAAGACCACCAATTTTATATGGTGCATCCCTGTATAAGTATGAGACAATAATTCTTCTTCAGATTTAAACAGATGTTTTAGAAATCTTAAATTTATTATTAAC